>JAJONR010006671.1:0-68565 GCA_029582245.1 Solanum etuberosum | reverse complement strand
TAAAATATATATATATATATATATATATATATATATATATATATATATGTAAATTTTTATTTTATTAGACACGATGGAATAAGGAGATGCATTACGACTGTTTGTCACCTCAAATAGCCAATTAGCTGATGTTCATACAAAACCTTAGAGGCCTTTAGACCGAACATTTCTAACACGCTTGGAACCTATGGCATGAATACACCATCTTGAGTGGAAGTGTGAAGATTAGTTTGAGTGGATCTAGACTAATTTGGTTTGATTTGGCTGTTGAAATTTTGTACAATCTTTTCTTGAATCAGTAGTTCGCAAAACTTTAACATATGTAATCATTATATATTCCTACCTAGACTCTGTATTGGAGGGAACAATCAAGTTTTCCCCACATGTAATCACTAATCAGTGAAGTGCTACATTCTGAAAGTTAGCATTGGAAAATTATCAATGTGGTAACTGTAAGCCTCCAATTGAGATACCAATTTGAATATCTATGTTTAACTTTGCTCCTTTGTGTTGTATATTGTGTTGAAGCGCTAGATATATTATATTCCTCATTCTACTGTTTTTGACTCTTGAGAAGCAATCTTTCTTTGTTTTAAATGCTTTGAATTTCAACAATAGACTCGTCAACACAAAAGTAACCTTTTTATCTATGTCGGGTGCAGGCAACTTGTTTTCAGCCCCAAATCCACCAAAATGTATACATTGGGAGATGGAGGAAGGTCCGTTTGCTCCGTTCTGCTAGTGGGACAACTCCACCAATGAAAACATACTCTGATTTGCCCTTACATTTTCAGAAAGCAGAAATTTCCTACGGAGTGGGTTTTGAACCAGCTCTTGCTGATATTAGCTATGCTTTTACAGTGGCCATGCGTAGGGCCAATTTGAGCATCAGAAATCCAAGTCCAGATCCTCCTCCACTGAAAAAGGAAAAGAGCTTGCCATGGTGGGATGAAATGAGAAACTACATTCATGGAAATACCTCCTTATATTTTTCTGAGTCCCAATGGAATATTCTTGCCAGTACTGACCCTTATGAAAAGTCTGACAAGCTTCAGATAAGATCTGGGTATATGGAACTCCAGCAGTCAGATGGTCGTGTTTATTGTTTTGCAAAGGACTTCAAGATTCTACTGAGCAGCTTGGAGAGCTTGTTGAAGAACTCTAATTTGAAGTGTCCCTCTGGATTTTCCTCTACTTTCATAGAGGCCCCGGCCTTTAGTCTTGAAGTGATAATGGAGTGGGAATGTGATTCTGGAAACCCTTTAAACCATTATTTATTTGCATTTCCCAGTGAAGGAGTGCCCCGTGAAAAAGTTTATGACCCGTTTAGATCAACTTCTCTGTCACTAAGGTGGAATCTTCTGCTTAGGCCATCTCTTCCTATGCATGATAATCAGTCAAACTTATGTTCTGTGGGCGATCAGGGTGTCTTGGATGCAGCTGGCTGTGGTGCAATGAAGCCTGACAGATTGTCAGTTTTCCCAACACTGAAACTTGGTCCTCATGATTTGGCATGGGTACTGAAATTTTGGAGCTTAAATTATTATCCGCCTCACAAATTGCGGTCTTTTTCTAGGTGGCTACGTTTCGGAATTCCAAGATTTCCTAGATCTGGCAATCTGTCATTAGATAAGGTGATGACAGAATTTATGTTCAGAGTTGATGCAACACCAGCATGCATAAAGCATATGCCTTTAGACGATGATGACCCAGCTAAGGGGCTGACATTTTCTATGAATCAGTTAAAATATGAACTTTATTATGGCAGGGGGAAGCAAAAATACACTTTTGAGAGCAAACGTGACACTCTTGATCTTGTATACCAGGGTCTTGACCTCCACATGCCTAAGGCATTTATAAATAGAGATGATAATAGCAGTGTTGCAAAAGTAATTAACATGACTAGGAAAACATCACAATCTGCATTAACAGAAAGGTCTTCTAATGACAGCAGCACGGAGAGACAGCGTGATGATGGTTTTCTTTTATCATCTGATTACTTTACGATCAGAAGGCAAGCCCCAAAAGCTGACCCAGATAGGTTGTTGGCGTGGCAAGAAGCTGGTAGGAGAAATCTCGAGATGACATATGTGAGATCTGAGTTTGAAAATGGAAGTGACCATACAAGATCTGACCCAAGTGATGATGATGGGTATAATGTCGTGATCGCTGATAATTGTCAGCGAATCTTTGTCTATGGTCTTAAGCTTTTGTGGACACTTGAGAATAGGGATGCAGTTTGGTCCTGGGTAGGTGGAATATCTAAAGCTTTTGAATCTCCAAAACCATCTCCTTCTAGGCAATATGCCCAAAGAAAGTTGCTGGAGGATAGTGAGGTAATTGATAGAACTGAACTACCTCAAGATGATAACCAGAAGTCTCCAGTCAGTCATGGTGCCAGTTCCTCTTCTCCACAACATGTCAGGCCATCAAAAGCACAAGTAGAAGCACCTCCATCAAGTGAAGTTAAAGTAGAAACTATTCCATCTACTTCCTTTGGTAAGCTCTAACTGGACCTTAATTCTGTATCTTGACTTAGGGGTCGTTTGGTAGAGTGCATTAGCAAAAATAATGCATGTATTAGCTCTGTGTATTAGTAGTATCTTGTTTGGTCCACTTTTTCATGCTATGTTGTGTATTAAGGAGTGTATTACTAATACATGGAAATCTATGGTATTAGTAATTCAAGGGAATTTAATGCATGTATTAGCATGGTTAAAGACTCAATTGCCCCTCAAAACCTTTTTTACATCTTTTCCACCATATTTGTGGAGGGTATCTTTGTAAATAAATATTTTTATGTAATGCATGCTATTTTTAATACACCAAACCAAACAATGCATAAATAATCTCTGCATAACTAATGCAAGCATAACTAATACACGCATTACTAATGCAAACATTACTAACACACTCTATTTAGCATTATTCTTATACACCCTACCAAACGAGCCCTTAGAAGATGTATATATTCTTCTTTGAGGATTAGTGAAACTTAACACAGCTCTAAACTGGTTGTAATCTCTTGTATAGTTGTTAGCTATTATACACTACTCTCTCCGGTCCACATTAAGTGGTGCTTTTCGCTTGGGCATACCCCTTAAGAAATCTACTAACTCCTAGAAAGAAATGTTTTTTTTACCAACTTTACCTATTTAATATAGTTTCTTGGTTAACATTAACCCTACTTGTCTAAATAGGGGTAAGTTTGGAAGAAAACAATTAACACCTTCTTGATAATGTGGAACACCACTTATTTTGAACCTAAAAATGTAAAGGTAAAAACACCAATTAATATGGACCAGAGGGAGTAGTAGTCTTAATTTCTGATCTAATATTTACTGCCTAAGCTGTGGAACCAATATTTTCGAGTTCAAATATTTGGCACATCCAATCTACCTTCTGGATTAGCCTTATTTTTTTGACAATTGATTAATTGTTGCAGCTTGATATGGCTGCATTTGCACGATAGAAATGTTCGTATGACATTTGAGTGTTTTCCTTCTCACTGCAAGATGTTAATTGTTGTAAATTATCCTTTTTCTTTCAATCTATTACCAGCGAAGCTTGCCGACATTGAAGACAATGAGGGGGAGGGCACTCGCCATTTCATGGTCAATGTCATTGAACCACAATTCAATCTTCACTCAGAAGATGCAAATGTAAGTTAATTATCTGTTAACAATTCAAAGCTGCTTCCTAATTTACTGTGTCCTTCTCGTGTCATTGGCATTTGTTTCTTTTTCCTTTTTGATTGAAATCCTCTGATCCTTATGCTTGCTTATAGTATTCATTTCCCTCTGAAGGAATCTGCATTGAGGTGTTTAACCATTCATGATACTGGGTAAAAGCCACACTTGTCAGTTAGTTGTTCCTACTCAATAACATCTTTACCACTAATGAAACGAAATTTTGTCCTTCATTCTAAAACCTAAAATCACATGGAGGAAAGTTGTCTCAAATGACCTACAATCTCTTTGAGTATATTCAGATGGTAGACCTAGCCAAAGAAAAGGATACAATGGAAGAAAAAGATCTATATAGGCGGTATCAATTAGTTGGGATTATGTTTTTGTCTACTTGGTACATTTATGTGTTCTCTAGGAGTCTTTTCGTCATGTCAGAATTTATTTGTCAGTAGAAAATGTAGAGAGCTGTTTTTTTTTTTTTTTTTTTAAACTTCTATTTTGTATAATGTTGTTGGTTTGAGATGAGCTTAAATGAAGTGACAATGGTGATTCCTAATGAGGTTCTCGATGGTTCAGTTCGGTCGGTTATTTTAAGAAATTTATACCATAAGGGATAATAACACTGGGTATGTTGTTGTTGTTACCATACCGATTTTTCGATTACACCAGTGTGTCTAACCAAAATTAAACTTTTCGAACTGTCCTAATCATCTTGGTTTGTCTTCGATGTCAGTACAACTTGGTTAATTTTCGGTACTTTTATCTTTAAAACATCATGTAAGAGTTTCACTGTTAGAGTGTCTTATTTGTTATGTAAAATGATGTCAAGCCTTATTACTTATAACACATAAACAATAGAGAAAAAGGGGGATGAGGACATTATTTTCAGGAAAAAAAATTCTCAGAGATTTCGATGCCATATAATGTTACTGGTGAAAGAGTGGCTTGCTCCTGGATTTCAAATAATTTTGAGGGGGAAAGATGTTGAACATCATAATTTGGTAAATGACATGGTGCTTTCCGAGGAGATTACGTACATACCACAATCCGTTGGTTATGAAACGTCTTTAGCTGCAGGAACTATTGGTTTTGTGGAAGATGCAAAACATCATATTGATATTCCAGGTTTCAATATTTATCACAAGATTGGGCTTATTAAGCCTTTCTGGAGGGTCTGGAATACTTAAAGAACCGAACAAATGGATTCTAGAAACTTAACCGCAACGATGAAGAAGATGAAAATGTTTTAGGTTTTTCCTCCCCTTTTAGAATAATTGGGTTGTTAAAAGATGAGTCGGTTGTTTTCTTTTGGTGGATCCGGGGTTGGGTTGGGTAAATTAAGTTTTACTTAATTATTTTTTTAATGAATCAGATAGTGCCACATAATAAATGAAATTGCTAATTAAATGGACTAATTAGTCCGTTTGTGAAAAGGGCATAATAGGGCCATAAGGTTAACCCCAAGGGCATTTTGTGGCCAAAAGGTAAACGAAAGGTATTTTTGTACCAATTCCAATACTTTAAGGGTATTTTAAACCCTTTTCCGAATATAAAACCCATCGGACAAACATTCTCCTTTTCTAAGATTATGTTGTCGCACCTTATGGCCATTTTGTTAAATGGTTACTATTTTCGAGTGGGACAGATTGTTGTGTTCTAAAGTATTGTTTTCTGGTATAAATAGCTATTACTATGTTAATCCTAAGAAATGAAGAAGGCAAGAAGAAATAAAATATGCATCAATCAAGGAAGAGACAACACTATCAGTTGAAATTAGCACCAGTAGAAAAATTGTTCTTGCCGTTAGTTCTTAACATTGTTATGTTAGGGAGACCAAAAGTGCTCCACTTTAGCAAAGTTAAGGGATTGAAAGTGCTTAGGTTATATTTAAAGGACCAAAATGAACCTACTCCCTTAGATAAGGGATGATTTTATCCCAAAACTCTGCTTATAAGCACTTCTTAAATTTACCCAAACACTAAAAAAGTGCTTAAAAGAACTTGAAATAAGTCAATCCAAACAGGCTCTAAGTCTCTAATTTCTTAGCCATGCCCAATTGGAAGTGGTTGCCAAAATCATGACTCTAAATACAAAAGAAAGGGGAAAACCTAGTATAACTCTATTGCAATGCTTTAATTTTTCATTGATGCTAATGCTATTTGCACCTTTTTGTTTTAACAGGGTAGATTTCTGTTGGCGGCTGTGAGTGGCCGTGTTTTGGCTCGTTCATTCCATTCAGTTCTATCCATTGGCTATGAAGTGATTAAACAAGCTCTAGGTGGAGGAAATGTTCAAATTCGTGAATCTCAACCTGAAATGACATGGAATCGCATGGAGTACTCTGTGATGTTAGAACATGTACAGGCACATGTTGCCCCAACTGACGTAGATCCAGGGGCTGGACTGCAGTGGCTTCCTAAAATTCGAAGCTCACCAAAAGTGAAGCGCACTGGAGCTTTACTGGAGAGAGTTTTTACGCCTTGTGATATGTATTTCCGCTATACTAGGCATAAAGGTGGAACAGCCGACTTGAAGGTATTCCCTGTTTCTAAAGTTTGTGATGATCTAATCATGTCGTCTTATGTTGTGAGAACTCTATTCGAATTATCAGACCAATTTTTTGTTACATCTTATGTTTTCATCCCTTGATTTTATCGTCACTTGGTTCTCAATCATGACTATGTGTTATACTATTGTCACAGGTGAAACCTTTGAAGGAGCTTTCATTCAATTCACATAACATAACAGCAACAATGACATCTCGCCAGTTCCAAGTTATGCTAGATGTCTTAACCAATCTTCTATTTGCCCGGCTTCCAAAGTAAGGGCTGTTATTAAGATCTTTAATCATTAACATTAACTTATTTTTATATTTAACGTGCTTTTCAAGAGCTGCAATCTAATCCTCATTTTGGTCCTCAGAAGGCTCTATTATTATACTTGGTTGTGATGAGTTGCATCTCCATATATTTATCTTAAATTTTTGACAGAATTAATTTGAAATTTCTAAATCAGGCCTCGAAAAGTCAGTCTGTCGTATCCGGCAGGTGACGATGAAGATGTTGAAGAGGAGGCTGACGAAGTTGTGCCTGATGGTGTTGAAGAGGTAGAACTGGCAAGAGTGAATCTAGAGCAGAAAGAAAGAGTGCAGAAGTTGATCCAGGATGATATTAGGAAGTTATCTCTTCATAATGATGCATCTGGCGACAGGAACTCGGTAAAGGAAGACGATCTTTGGATTATTACTGGTGGAAGGTCCATATTGGTAAGACAAGAACTTTCTGAAGCACTGCACTTTAAGATTGTTTAGATGTGAAGTATGACGCAAGTTCTTTTCCAGTTTGAGAAGTTGATTCTGAAATGATATCTTAAGTCGTATCCTATGACACTCCTTACTAGTTGTTTCTATGAGGTACAGTTCCCACTATACCTTGGACTATCGTTCAATGCTATGGCCTGTCAAAATGTCATTGGACTTCTGTAGGGAAAGCTAAGTTTTTGAATTTGGCAAGAGTTTGAGATCCATGCCCATGGTTTAGTCAAAGATGAAAAGTTGAGGTCATATGACATGAAATTATGGGCATTAGGGTGCCCATGAAGGGCTCCGTAATTGTCCTCCTTTACATACCTTGGTTCTCACATCATGTCCTTTGTTGGGCCTGGACACTTGTCAATCAGATGATCCCAAGGAAGAGCTGAATACATATTGTTCACCTAGGCTGATCCCTTCTTATTGTCTTCCATGTCATTAGTGAAAATAGGTCATAAACTCTCTTGTAATAATCTAGTCCCATCACTACGTGATCCTAGCAGATTCACAAATTTCCAATGTTCTTCCTGTTGAATTAGGAGGTTTTACATTTCCAACTTCTCCCGAGCACTATCATTTTTCATGGACTTGAATAAGTAACACTGGAGGCGATTAATGAGCACAATCATGACCCAGTCCAACCATATGCCTCCACTGGCTGAACTTCCTATAAATTACACATGGTCAATGTGTCTGTACAGGCTAAAGTGATTTGTCTGTGTTGGATATCAATAATGATGGATCGTGAAAACCTTCTCAATAATAAAAGAAATCAAAAAAAGGCCTTATCACGTTCCTCTTGACATACCAAAAAAAGGCCTTATCACGTTCCTCTTGACATACTTTTCTTATCCATAGTTTCTCCACATATCATAAGATCAACTTCAATTTACCAATTTTTGTGAAAAGTATTTCATGAGATAAGCTTGCTGCACTTCTGTACAAGTTTCAGGTTGCTTTGAGATTTCTCTTCTCCCTTTGGAGGTTTTAAAGAGATCTGTTCCTGTGCATTGTAGTGATACAAATGTTGTTATGTGTAATAAGCCTAACAAATACCTTGATTTCAAGGCTTCTCTTCTCTTGATTTTAGTGTTACTGTTAAGTTGTCATTGAAAAGTTATAGCTGAGTTGCATGTGCCTATTATTTTCTTCTCAGTTCTTTGGTAATTCTCGTCGATTATTTTAAGGTGAGAAATGACTGGATGTAGCTTTTTGTTGTTTGCTTTGTAGTGCTGACATTCTGATACTATATGTTTTAAATTACAGTCAGTGAGTGTGTCAAGGAATTTCTTGAAATGGTGTATAGAGAGGCTTTCTTTGTGACTTGCTATATTTTCTTCTTTGTATCTGGAATTGCTGCATTTGAGCCGAGGGTCTTTTGGAAACAGCCTCTCTCCTCGAGGTAGTGGTAATGTCTGCATACATTCTACCCTCCCCAGACTCCACTTGTGGGATTTCGGGTATGTTGTTGTTGGTGGTGGTGTATAAAGAGGCTCTATCTGTAGATATGTGCCCTTATTTTCCTTTTGTTTTGGTAAAAAGAAAGTGATTATGAAAAGATGGTAAAGAATTTTGGCAGTTCTACCGTCTTTTTTGGTGAAGTAGAAGTCTTGGTGGCGTAAAGGTAAAAGATATTCTTCAAAATGGTTCAAGGGTTATTTATACCCACTTGAACCTAACCTGTTTCAGCGTAAATAAAATTGGTACGTGTGCTTAGACTCCATGTTCTAAAACCCATATATGCCCTAATATGCAATCCAACTGCCCATAGGTTTTGACGAGCATACCTGCTTCTTATAGTTTGCATGTGGTAACTTGTGTCCTTTGGTAGTGAAGCCTGTGAAGTTCACAAATTTCTCGGACTTCTCCTTTGAAATATATATTCATCACAGTAATAGAAATAAAAGGTATATTAAGTTGAAGGCATAAAAAAATCAACTTTATGCAGGTGCAAAGACTGAAGAAAGAGCTGGTAAATGCTCAAAAATCTAGAAAAGCGGCTTCTGCTTCTCTCAGGATGGCTCTACAGAAAGCTGCACAACTTCGATTGATGGAGAAAGAAAAGAACAAAAGTCCTTCTTGTGCTATGCGCATCTCTTTGCAAATTAATAAAGTGGTTTGGAGCATGCTTGTGGATGGTAGATCATTTGCTGAAGCTGAGATAAATGACATGGTGAGTCTCTACATTGGCTTCAGTGCTTTTGGTTTTATCCTTGCTTGTATAAATTCCTGTAGAGAGTTCCTGATCAGGGTAACACCAGTTGAAGAATAATGATTATCAGTAGGATCATATATCAAACTAACTGGCTGCAATATTCCCGACATTCTCCCAGGAAATAAATAACACATACATGTATTGCTGGTATGTAGGTCTGGCGATGTTTAGAGTTTATGCTTTTTGTTTAACCTGTCTCATTGTGATCTCATTTTGGTTCTTGTACCGCCATAATTTAACAAAAAGAAGAAGAGATGAAAAGAAAAACAAGAATTTGAATTGTTAGCACTCGAAAGGTCTACACAGTTACATTATTACACTTAAGAGTAAACTACAGCTAAATTTTCATTTATTTTGGGGGGTTAAAAGTTGAAAACAATAAGGTAATATTCCCTAAATTGGAGAACTTTGTTGCAGGGCTTTACCTTCTTGAAATAGTTCAGTTGTAAATCCAAGAATCTTGTATCTCACTAATTGGGTGTCGTCATTCAAAGCTTTTTATTCAGTGCCAGACTTGGGGTTTATCAGACATTGCATTGCATTTTAGATGGAAATAGATTCCAATACCACAGTGTGCAACTTTTCTCTACAGTTTTATCTAGACAATTACATGATAAAAACTGAAGTGGTGTTAGTGAAATTCAATACAGGACCCTGACACTTGAACTTTAAATTACTGTGTCCTTTATGCAATTCCTGAGGTGTTTAAACAGTTATCTTGCAACCAGAAACTGTTTCATTGTTGATGAACTGTAGAGCATCATGTCAGAGGTGTTCAATTAATAAGATATCTTGTGACCAGAAAAAACTGTTTCATTGTTTTAGAACTTCCGCTATCCTCCTTAATGCTCCTACACTTTTTTTTTGCAGACATTAATTTATCACCTTTAAAATTGGGATCTCTTGAATCAGAAGGAAAGGAATATAATCTGCTGTTTCTTTATGCAGATATATGATTTTGACCGTGACTACAAAGATGTTGGGGTTGCTAAGTTCACGACGAAGTACTTTGTTGTGAGAAACTGCTTACCAAATGCCAAGTCTGATATGCTTCTATCAGCATGGAATGCTCCTGCTGAATGGGGAAAGTATGCGATAATTTCAGTTTATTCCCTGCTCTGTTGCAATAATTTCAGTTTATTCCCTGCTCTGTATATTGCATATCTACACTGTATAGTGCTTATGCTTCCATTTTCTATGGGTTGGTACCATGGTGGAATGACAAAGGGAAGGCTATATTAAAATTCACTTCAGCTTATGATTTGGTTGTCGCTAAGACATATTTTAAGAAGGGGGATCTCGCCGAATTACTTATAAGAGTGGGGGTAACCACAGGCAATTAAACTTTATTCTTATAAGAAGACGAGATAGAAATACATGCAAGGACTATAAGGTTATCTCCGGAGAAGTGATGACCACCCAACATAGGTTAGTAGCCTTAGATGTGAAGCTTAAGAGTAGAGTGAGAAAGGTGATGACTTGCAAACGACCGCAAATTAGTGGTGAGCATTAAGTGGTGCTAACCAATTAGTGTTTCAAGAAGAAACTACGGGAGAAAGGAGAGGGAGGAGACACAAACATCCTAACGAAGGAATTGTTGGGTTGCATTAAAAATGTAGCAACTGAAGTGTTAGGTGTGTTTAAAGGTCTAGGACCTCAATCATAGGAATCCTGATGGTGGAATGAGGAGGTACATGAGTTATTAAAGCTAAAGTAAAGTGTTATAGGAAGTTGTTAAAAGCAGAGGATGAAGAAGCTTTTGAAGAATACAATAGAGCTAAGAAAGCTTTTAGTAAAGCCCAGGGGGAAGCTCTTGATTGCTTGCATCAAAGGCTAGGGACATGAAGAAGAGAAAGAAATGTTTAAGTAGCATGATTAGGAGAGAAGGGTAAGGTTTTAAACCATGTGAAGTGTATTAAGGATGAGTCGAAACGAGTGTTGGCAGGAGATAACGAGATTAAGGAGAAATGGAGGGACTAAGAGAATAACTTTTAGACCTCCACATGTCTGTGAAAGATAGTAACTTTAGCTACGCTCATAGAATTAGGATGTCATGAAAAATATGATGAGTAGAAAAACTTGTGGTATTGATGGTATTCCATTATAGGTTTGGAAGTGTCTTGGAGAGGTTGGATGGGTCTCCAAGTTATTCATTTTTTTACTAACAAAGGTAGGATGCCTAATGAGTGGAGGAAGATTACCTTGATTCTGATTTATCAGAACAAGGGGGATATCCAAATTTGTGCGAGCTATTGTGGTATTAACTCCCGAGTCATATGGTGAAACTCTTGGAAAGAGTGATAGGGTGTAGCCTTAGGAACACAACAAGAGTGAATGAGAAAAAAATTGTTTTTATCCCTGGTAGATCTATCACAGTGGCTAAAGTTTTGCTAAGATCGATGGAAATCTATTGCGAAAATTTGAAAGATCTGCACATTGTATTTATTGACCTAGAGGAAGTATATGATAGAGTAACACACTAGGTCCTTTGGTGGATGATGGAGAAGAAAGGAATTTATATCAAATATACAGATGCCATAAAGGATATATATGAAGGAACCATCACTAGCATGTAAACAGAGGTGATACAAAGGAGTTTCCCATAACAGTAAATTTACATTAGATATCGTCATTGAAACCCTACTTGTTTATCCTAGTTATGGAAGAGCTAACCAACACAATGTAAGATGAGGTCCATGGTGTATTATTTTTGATGATGGCATGCTGTTAGTTGAAAAACTAGCAATGGTATCAACCAAAAACTTGAACTATGGAGAATCACTTTAGAGTGCAAGAGTTTTAAGGATAAATAGAACACTGAATACATGCATTGCAGGTTTAAGCAAGCATTAGAAGAGAGAAGTTTAGGTGAGACTAGATGGGATTGCGGTGCCAAAATGCAAACAATTTAGATATCTAAATAGAGACAAGTAATGGATGCAGCCCTGGTGGCAAATAAAGTGGTTAATTCCATAAAAAAGAAAGGTGAGCCCAGAATTTTATGTAAGCTGGATCTTGAGAAAGCTTATGATCATATGAATTGGATTTCTTGGACTACATCATGTCAAAGATGAGTTTTGGGGACAAGTGGAGAGGATGGATCAATTTTGATTCTACTGCCACATTCTCTGTTATGGTGAATGTGAGTCCATGTGGTTTGTTTGGGAGCTCGAGGGGATTGAGACAAGGGGATCCTTTATCACCTATGTTATTCGTTTTGGTTATGGAGGTGTTGCGCAAAATGATGGATCGGGCGGTCGGTGGAGATTTTGTGAAGAGTTCTGATGCTTCATTAGAGGTCATAGCAAGGTGACAGTTGCACATCTTGCAGATGATACATTAGTTTTCTGTGATGCAGAGGTGGTCCAGCTGGATCATTGGTGACAGATCCTTATTTGGTTCTAGGTTATGTCAGGCCTTAAGATTAATCTCAATAAATGTTTGCTTCTGGCAAAGCTTCTAGCTCTAAATAATAGGAATTCAAGTATGGCAAGAATACTGTCGACCATTACGAGCGATAGCGAAGCCAAGCCGTATAAAGGCGAGAAGCCCTTATAGCAATAGCAAACAGCCTACTTTTAGCCTATCAACAGGTCAGTCAATATCAGTAGAGGTCCTCTTGCCCAATATAAGGAGTCAGCCCAACATGGACAATGATAGGCAGACCAAAGATTTACGCAGTCCTTGCGTGCTTGCTTTGTGCACTGGCATAGCATAGTTCAAATCCGCTGGCTCAGATGAGTGGCTCTTGGATTTGTAAACATATCTATATTCTTGCTTTTTCATTACCAATGAGTAGGCAGTGATTATCTAGGGGTTAGTGGATAACGTTGAGGAGATGACACAGGTTTTGAATTGCAAGATGGGTACTCTTTCAAGCTTGGGTGCTTCTAGCAAAGGTGTTGCAGTGTGGAATTCAGTGATCGAGAGAGTGGAGAAGCGGCTAGCAGGTTGGCAGAAAAGGCATTTATTGGAAGGGAGAAAAGAACTATTGATTAAAAAGTACTATTTCCAGCATTCCTACTTATTTCATGGCACTTTTGCAGGCTCCTGGCGAAGTGATTGAAGGTTGGAAATACTTCAGCGTAACTTTTTGTGGGACACAACTGGAAGGTATTAGGAAACATCACCTCGTGAATCGGAGATTTTTCACATCTCCAAAGTTATGGGGAGGTTAGGAGTTATAGATCTCAAGGTGTTCAATAAAGCTCTGTTAGAGAAATGTATATGCAGATTTGGGATGCGGGAGAATGTTTTTTGGAGGGGGGTGGTAGCAAAGAGGTACGGCCTGATGGAAGGAGGATGGAGGACTAGTAACATTACAACGCCGTTTGGGTGTGGCTTGTGGAGGAGTATTATAAAGGTGTGGGAAGACTTCTGTCCACATCCTTTAAGGCTAGGGATGGTAACAAGATTAGTTTTTGGGCACATAAGTGGTGTGTGGAGAACATGTCTAATGAAGCCTTCCCTAATTTATATCGTGCATCTAGCCAAAGAAAGATGCCAGTCCAACAAATTTGTAATTCTCACGCGGGGTTTTCACTGGGATTTGAGATTCAGAAGGAACCTTAGGACTGGGAGATGGAAAATTTTCACAATTTGATTGACTTTGTGTATGAGCTAGACACACCCAACAACTTGTTGGATGTATGGAGCTGGAAGGAGAGCAGAGATGGTCTATTCAGGGTTGGCTCTTTTGATAAGAAGCTACTGACGAGAGAGGAATGTTCTTTGTATGGTTGGCGGTTAGGGGTGCAATCTTAACTGTGGAAAACCTGAGAAAGATGAGGATCAAGTATGTCAGTTGTTGTTTTTGTGTAAGAATGCAGGTGAAAATGTTGATCATCTTCTTTTGGACTGTAAGGTGGCTAATTTGATATGGAGGGTGACCCTCAGTTGTTTCGGATGTTATGGGTGATGCCGAGTACAGTGAAGGAGGCTTCAAAGTTGGATTCATATGAAGGGAAAAAGAAGCCGTATTGCCCCATTAGCAATCATGTGAGTCATTTGGAAAGAGAGAAATAGGAGGGATTTTGATGGGCCGGAGCAAGATTTTGTAAAATTGCAAAGAAGTGTTTTGTCTTTAGTTACTTTTTGATGTACTTATGAGGTCCCTATTTGTATGCAAGATTGGATCTCCATTGTTGAGTACTACATCTTGTTGTAGGTTCTCTTTGTCTTGTATATGGCTTATATACAGGGCTCCCATTTGTTAATAAAATTGTTTACCTTATAAAAAAAGGATTAAAACAGGATGATTGAAATGGAGAAGTTACTGAGATGTTATGTGCTAGACAGATACCTACATAGTGAAAGATAAGTTCCATAAAACAACTAAGACCGGCAATTTTATATGGTAGTGAATGTTCGGCTGCGAAAGTCCAACATATCCATAAGATGAGTGTTGCAGAGATGCGGATGCTAAGATGGATTGCGGTCATACCAGATTAGATAAGATTGAAAATGACAACATTCGCCAAAAGGTGCAAGTACCAGGGGGGAAATGTTCTAAAGTACAGCTTTTTGCCTCTACCTCCATAGTTTAACAATTGACTTTAGTATGATCATTGAATATTTGTTATTGTCAGTTTGTTATTCACTTCTTAAACTTCAGTGGCTAATTGATTTGGTGCCATATCTTACCATATGTGCCTCATACGGATTAAATGTTTTTAGGGAATGCTAATAATATGTGGCCTTAGGTGTTGCAAGTATTCTTGAAACCACAATTTGCTTGATTTTGTACTGTTGAATCCTGACCATATAGTTTCACTTTTCATGTTTACAGAAAAGTGATGCTTCGCGTGGATGCTAAGCAGGGAGCTCCAAAAGATGGAAACTATCCTCTAGAACTATTCCAGGTAGTAATGCGTTGACTAGGCTAACTTGTCATAGTCTGGAACTTTACACTTCTGTGGTGTTCGTCATGACATTCATCACACTGAGTAACATGCCAAACTTTTCTCCTGGCTGTTGAGTGGGAGATTAACCCTTTCTCAAAGTTTGGCTTCTTTTATATAATACTATAACCTGTTTAGATTCCTCCGTTGCACAGGTGGAGATTTACCCCTTAAAGATACATTTGACTGAGACGATGTATAGAATGATGTGGGAGTACTTTTTTCCAGAAGAAGAACAAGACTCCCAGCGCAGGCAGGTGTGTGTAATGTCCATGTATCAGAAATACGTTGCTGATAAGTTTTTCCTCAGGTGAAGATTAACGAATTTACAAGATATTGTTGCTACATGTTTTTGTGCTTACAGGAAGTTTGGAAGTTTTCCACTACTGCTGGTTCCAGGCGTGCACGGAAAGGTTCATCAATACAGGAAGCACCAATGTCAAGTAGCCATCTAACAAAAGATCCTCAGGTCTCCACCAAATCAAGCAATTCTGCATTACCAGTTACATCGGCAAATCAGTTATCCTCTTCTGCTGATTCCTCCCAAGTGAGTGCCTGATCCTTGGTTGATTGTGGGTTGCTTCTTAGCTAGTTAGGTGAAGAGTGGTTTTTAGTTCCTAAAGTTTATCTTACAGATCGACAAATGCTTCAGTATTTCTGCTTAATCTGATTTTCTTTATATCATTATTCTGACATATTTATTTCTTATTAATAAGCATGAATTTCACTTGCCTGAACATTGCAGGTGTCAAAGTTGCAGAACTTAAAAGCTAATATTGTTTGTGGTTCAACCCCTGAGCTAAGACGATCATCATCCTTTGATAGAACATGGGAAGAAAAGGTAGCTGAATCTGTTGCTGATGAACTTATGCTGCAGATGCACTCCTCAAGTGCTACTTCTTCAACAAGTGGGCCCTTTGCTGGTATTGAGCAGCCAGATGAAGGTAACAGAAACAAATCCAAAGAATCAAAACTCATCAAATCTGGCCGCTCCTCTCATGAAGAGAAAAAGGTGGGCAAGGCGCAGGATGAGAAAAAATCTAGGCCTCGTAGAATGAGAGTGTTTCACAATATCAAGATTAGTCAGGTCAGTTCATTATGTGGGCTAATAACTAATTGTAGTTTCGTTAGTTTTTCTGTTTCGGAACTAATACATGTTCAATATGCATGAGCTAGGTTGAGTTACTTGTTACATATGAAGGATTAAGATTTGCTGTGAGTGATTTAAGATTGCTGATGGATACATTCCATCGTGTTGAATTTACGGGAACCTGGCGGAGGCTATTCTCAAGAGTTAAGAAGCACATCATCTGGGGAGTCCTAAAATCCGTAACAGGAATGCAGGTTAATTCTTTTGAAATTATCTTCATCCAAGTTTCATGATCTGTAATTATTCGATATTTCACCACATTAAATATACTTTCCCATTGATGTATTAAGTATCTGCGGACTCTTAGGTTACCTTACGAGAATCCAATACTTCAGTAACCATGTCCTCTTATACTAATGCAGGGAAAGAAGTTTAAAGATAAAGCACATAGTCAGAAGGAAACTTGTGCTCCTGGCGTTCCTGATATTGATCTTAATCTCAGTGATAGTGATGGTGGTTCAGCTGGAAAATCCGAGCAAAATCCTTTATCCTGGCCTAAGCGTCCTGCTGAGGGTGCAGGTGATGGTTTTGTCACCTCTATAAAAGGCCTTTTCAATTCACAGCGTCGGAAGGCCAAGGCTTTCGTGCTTCGGACAATGAGGGGTGAAGCAGAAAATGAGATTACTGGTGACTGGAGTGAAAGTGAGGGAGATTTCTCTCCATTTGCTAGACAACTAACCATAACAAAAGCCAAGAAGCTGATTAGACGGCATACAAAGAAGTTCCGTTCAAGAGGACCAAAAGGTTGGTGAAGCTTTTTCGATGTTGAAAGTATCCTGTTCTCTCTTTTGGAGTCCTATTATTTTCCTCTTGAGAAGACCTAATGTCGGATGCCATTCTTCCCTCTCTCTTGAGCCAGCAGAACCCAGCATTAATAGTTTGTTCAATACACACAATTTTATGATGTGTAGGTTGCTTTGTCACAGTTGATATTACAGTCCCTAGTTCGGGCTGACAGTGTGGTCCGTTACTTTTTAAGCTACACTTCGAAGTATAATTTTTGATTTCCAATCTGAATCTCGGTATCTATTGAAAGATTGTTACTGACACAAGACCTTTCCAGGTTTATCTTCTCAACAAAGAGAATCACTTCCTTCGTCGCCAAGAGAGACCACCCCAATTGAAAGTGATTCATCAAGTGAATCTTCACCTTATGAGGATTTACACGAGTAGATGAGCTTGAAGACATTGAAACGACGTGTGTTATGGGATCCTAAGTGGACTGGAGCAATCCTTGGTTATATATAACAGTCCGCTATGATAGCAATTCCAATTGATTAGGATTTGGTGACATCCTTGTCTCCTACTTAGACCGTATGAGATGCTCTTCCAAAATCCTTAGGCAAGAATTGCAAGAAAATGCTGAAAGAAGTCTACAATTAATAACATTTCATTGCCTTCTTAGAGCTCTGGACTTATCCTGGAAACCGAGCAAAGGTGAGTCCCTTTTGTTGCAGTCAATTCTTTTCTTCTTTAACCTTGTATTTATTGTATTACCCACCACAAACAACATTAGGACTTGTAAAAGTCCATAATTTTTGTAACTACATATCTATCTTTAGCGAGAGAGAAAAGGTTTATAGTTTCTACTACATGTACAGTAGACACAGAGTAGAATTAGAATGTGTTCCCTGAAAAAGAAAAATTTGCATTGTAACAGTGGAGATAAAATGGAAATGGAAGTCCCAACTCTTCAGTCTTATTATCAAAGTAAAGAAATAGTGCATTATTTCTACTCTGCATGTGCTTGCTTGCTTCTATTATTTATTGACTTCTGATGTACTGATTCAAGTTCTTCATATGGAGTCAAAAGAAAATAATGTTAATACAAGCTATCAGTTATGTTTAACATAAAACATGTTAAACACCACTTTGATGTTAGAGAGAATTGGATCGTACATTGTGGTTGCAGCTTTTAAGATACATTACCTCTGAATATGGCAAACAATAATAATTTGGTCTGTGCAAAATTTTGTGATTGAGGTAGTTTCTTGATGTGAGGTTACCATGTTTAGATCGATTTTTCTGCCATGTAATTTTGACATTACTATCTTCATTCTTCAAAAAGGCACTTATCAATTGTGATTTTGCACTGTCAAGTGAAGAGCACCACTTTCTGTTTTGTTCTAGCTCTATGCTCTACCTGTTATAATCGTTTCTTTATCTGCATGTCTACCTCTAGATAATTTTCTTTTTCTTTATCTGCATATCTACCTCTAGATAATTTTCTTTTTGTTATATATTACAGTTACGATAAAAACATACTTTGTTTGCTTTGTAATTCTGTGGGCTGATATTCTTCTACTTTTGAGTTTCCATCAGTTTACCCTTGGCATGAACAATCCTGTGATCAAAAAGTCACATTTGAAAGAAAATATTTCTGTCACGTTTGTTCACTTGGGTTCTTTTGTTCTGTGAGACAGTATAGTTTATTCTTTTCCAACAGGGTGGTGAAGTTGAGGATACTCAAATTAGATACAAAGATGAGCTCACCATTTTATATCGTGAAACATGATGTTACTGAAATTCCTTTTGTCATCCACTGGCCAAAATCCGTGCAAAAAGAAGTCATTGGGGGTTCTTAATGCAATCAATTGTCTCGGCAGAAATTCCAGTCGCCATGTATACACAACATAAGCTTATAATGATCGTCCAGGTTTACGATTAGTTGAGTAAAAGGTTGACAAGATTAAATCTATTTTTTCTTTTAAAAAAAAGGGGGAGCCTAATCCATATTTTTACTGATAATTTTGACTTAAAAAAGGCATGATGGTACCTTAAAGATAAGAGTGAATGAGTGCACATATTTATACCAAAACCGCGAGAGTTCCTTCAAAACGTAAGTCACTTCGACACTAATGCTTATTCTTAAAAGGATAAATTAGTTAACTAGTCCTAACATAATTATTAAAAACATCTACACTTTAAAATAATTATTAAAAATGTCAATATTTTAGCAAATAAAATGTATCCTAATATAATTCATTTATCTTCCTTTTATTTCTCAAATTGGGTCCACTTTTTGACTATATTACGGGTGAAATGAAAAAAATAAAAGACTCCATTACCCACTTCTCTCTAAATTTTTTACCCAAATTCTATCCTTTCTCTCTCTATCACGATTTCTTTCATTATTCAATATTCTCAAATAACTTAAATCTTGCCTTTTTAAAATCATTATAACAAGGAAAAACTCAGTCATCGTGGGTACCTCCACAGATTATTCACGGAGTATTGGTTGAGATGGCAGAGCACAAAAAGGTCTGTGATAAGAAAACAAAACAATTTCTTGATATATTGAGGAGCTACCAAGACTTGCCTCCTGAGATCTTATTTTGTATATTGGATCTTCACCTGGAGATCTTCATAAATTACTATTCGAATATTGAATTTAAAGGTTGGACGGTCACTGAGCTATTCAAATTGGGAGTTTTGGGTCAATATCTCATCCAAAACACTTTGTTGGACGGCATTAACAATTCTAGTTATCTCTTCAATGAATTAAAATATTTTTGCATCTTTGTCACATGTAGAAGGACTCAAAGGAGATGAAAGTACATAATCACCAACCATATTTCAAAGTAAAAAATACATTTTTTAATCTGTAATATGTTTGGGATACAAACAATGAATGATTGAATTGTTTTGATTTTTTTGAATGTTGAATGCTTGGAATACAAAATAATTTGGAATCATATTTAGTAGATGTTCTATAAATTAGACATTGAATATAATATATTTTTGGAATACATAACAGATAAGAAATATATTTTTTGTCATGAAATACAAATTTTGATTGTTACTATGATTGTAAATTTGTATGTTTTGATGACTAAAATACAAATTTTGTTGGAATTTTAAGAAAAATATACGTTTTTGAAAAATATACAAACCAATGTTGTATCCTTTCTGAATGAACACGAGTTTACATAACTATATGGATATAAATATGTTTCTTAAGTAACTACAAATCCATTTGGTATACCTATTAGAATGACTACAAACTAATAAAGAAAGACAAATGTCATTATACAAACTCAAATATGAAAACCATAATGAATACAAATACACATATAATACATATATGAATGAATACAATCAATTACTTTTGAAATTGTAACTAATTTGAATTTTAAGTGATATGTTCTTTTTTTAAAAATATTCTTTCCCGTGATTTTCTCCTTTCTGTTATTAAATTATTGTATTCTTTCAAATCAAACAAATAAAAAATACATAAATCAGAAGAATAACAAACTAAAATATTGATATTTTGAAAATTTTTTGGTAACCACTTTTGGCATATAAATTTTTTTGGTAACGCCTTTAGGTCTTTTAGCTTAAAAAGAGGCTCCGGACCCTATGCATAAAATTCGACATTAGCAATTCGGTGTCTAGTTAATTGATATTTGTACAAAATTCAGCATTAATTGTAAATATTTGGCTAGACATTTTCTATGTTTACACAAATAAGTAACCCATTTTGTATCGGGCGGATTAAATGGTATAACAGACCTGGGTTAAAATCATGCTCATCCACAGAGAGAAGCCAGAAACCCAAACACACCTTATTAGTATTAAGCAAGCTGTTGCAATATATATACAGAGTCAAACAACACATATATATATACACACAACCAAAAAGTGTAGAATTCCGACTAGCTTGCGATGTACAGGACACGATTAATCACTTTGTATGCATTGGTTAGGCACCAATAATATTTACTTACTCATTTACAGGCATCAAATTTTACACACATCAACAGCAACCATTCCAAATTTAACAGGGTCAGTTTGAAATAGTAGTCTCTCCAGAAAGGAAATGTTCACTTCAATTGGGTATGTTACAACAACAATTTACAGGCAGTCAACCTGTGCATGGTTTAAAATGTTAGCAAGCCAGAGACTCTGTTCAGCTAATGGTGTCTTTAAGAATCAAAACTTACTGGTCAAAGTTTGCAGGAATGACGAGCTCAGTTTTGGAAGCATTTCCAAAATCAACTAGAGTTTCCTGCGGACACAAAAATGCATGATACAGATACTAAACAGATCCAAATAGTCTCTCGTGAATAAATATATTAAGGAGAACTTCAATAGTGAAAAAAATAAATCATGAACTACTCTCACCTGCTCAACAAGATTGCTCGAAGAACTAATGATACCCACAGGAATATCATTTGCAAGATTGCTACCAGAGCTGAACAGATTCTGAACCAAAACAGTAAAGTTTCCATAAGGTAAAATGTTATATCATGAAGTTTCTATATACACAAGAAAATGTTACCTTCTCAAAAAAAACAGAATACTGAAAATAACTCTGTTACAGTGTCCAGTTTTTATTGCATTTGGCTCAACAGAGTTATAACTAAATAAACTTGTTAAGTTCTTGTGCCTGCACCTCATAAAGTGAGTCCATTCTTTCTCGTTCACCCTGTATTTTAATCATTATATTTTGGTGTTATTTCAATTAGATTTTAATGTGTACTCCAATATAACCTAATGAGGAAGCATTTCGATCTTACTATTGAAAAGTGTGGTACTATATAACATACGAGGAAATATTTAATCATTGATACACAGTCTCACAAAACCAAAGCATACCTTTTCCACATCAGCACAATGATCAAGGGATCCTTCAGCAAATGCCTTCACGGGAATGTCAGGAGTTCCCTGCATGCAACATAAGATGCCTGAGAGATGATTAAGCTCATATTTGTTGGAGTATTTTTGTAACAAAGTGCCTCCATATATGTCCATCCTGGCAATGGAGAAGATTCCACCTTCAAAATTGGATGTGTGACATCCATGGATGTCTTCGGACAATGAAAAACTTTGATCTTCTCATGTATCACGAACACTAAGATGAATGGATAAGTTGAAAATTTTCAGG
Source organism: Solanum etuberosum (assembly GCA_029582245.1). NCBI lineage: Eukaryota > Viridiplantae > Streptophyta > Magnoliopsida > Solanales > Solanaceae > Solanum > Solanum etuberosum. The sequence continues at coordinate 46,414 of JAJONR010006671.1, read as the reverse complement.
AGGTCCTTTTTGGTTAAGGAGAAATAGCATGTATACAGAGAATGTCAGGAGTTCCCTGCATGCAACATAAGATGCCTGAGAGATGATTAAGCTCATATTTGTTGGAGTATTTTGTAAAAGTGCCTCCATATATGTCCATCCTGGCAATGGAGAAGATTCCACCTTCAAAATTAGATGTGTGACATCCATGGATGTCTTCGGACAATGCAAAACTTTGATCTTCTCATGTATCGCGAACACTAAGATGAATGGATAAGTTGAAAATTTTCAGGAGGTCCTTTTTGGTTGAGGAGAAATAGCATGTATACAGAGAAATAACATGATACTATATAAAGCATAGAGGATTAAGTTCTTCAGACCACAAACAGATTTCTCATTCTTGCTGATGAACATACCAGTTCGTTTGGTTCAACAGAAATTTTCCTCCCTGCCTTGCTTAGATCTCTCAATGTTCCCTATACATCCAACAACACGGAGCCATTAAAAACTTGAAAGAATGTAAGTCCAATAGAATGCACAAATATTGGTTAAAAAGAAATAGAATGAACAAGTCAGCTGACATGATTTGGGAAAGCCAAATCTATTTTGGTGATTGGTGCAATTTTAGAGAGCGGACCCAGAACATAGGTGATAGCAAGTTTATTCAAACCTCTCTCTCCCAAAAGAAATGAGAGGATAACCATCAAGTGGAGTATCAAGAAGAGGTGGGGGAGGGGTGGGAGAAAGATGAATAGAATGCAGGAATGCTGTCACGTCAAAAACCTAAAGATCAGGAAACTTCATGACAATTAAAACACAGAAAAAGGAAAGGATGTCTTGCATACCTTGTTTGCCCACTTAAGTCCACATGCATTGCAGAGTGTCCTTGGTCCATCTGGCCCACGACGCATCGCTGGCGTACAATTTTCACTCACACCACAATGGTGACACTTTCCAGGACTAATAATCCAAAAAAGAAATCAAGCAGGAAAAAACATTGGTCTTTAGCAGTTATAGAAGAAGCAGTTGCAGTTACTAGAGGCTGAAGCACTAAAAGTGAGAAAATGTAAACTCACACAGTTACAGAATGTTGTGTGCCGTCTCCTTTAAGGCTACTCTTGGCTGAATCACAGCTAGAAGATCCAGAACTTGATTTCAAAGATGCAAATTGACCATTTTTCCTATGCATCCTAATATACATGTGGTCAAGTAAGTTCATTACTCAAAACCTCGATATCTGTATCAGAAAATGGTTCTAATTAAATTTAGAAAATAAGTTGCTCTAAATTTTGCCAGAATCCTATTTATTTATTTTTTGTGGGGGGGGGGGTGAGAAAAAAAGAAGTTATGTTTCAGTCAAAACATGATTAAACAGAAATCAGACTCTGGTTTTCACTTAGACGTACACTTTCAGGGATAAATTCTTTAAATTCTACTTTTACAAAACAAATCGACCAAGTTTATATTATTTCTTTTATAAAAACCTAAGAACCAATTCCAATCAAAATTATTGTCCTTTTCATTTTCAGTTTGGATGAATACTACACCATCTAATATATGCAAAATCCTTGCATGAGAAACCAATGATACAGACAGGATCCTTAAACAAAACGTAAGAGAAGAGATCAGCATTTACCTGATGACATCATAAGGACTGATGATGTTGCAAGTACATTATTAGGTGAATTCCATCAAAGAAGTAACATCATGTTAAATTGGTCAGAAAATGACATTGATACCATGGTACTAACACTTGGATATGAAAGGGTTTGTTGAATGAATATCAAAGAAAGCACGCTAATAGCAATTTCTATTACCAATGTCATCTTTTACTCATTTGTTTGTAAGTGATAATTTGACATTATAAAGTATCATTGCCAGGTTAAAGTCTCTAAGAAAACCAAAAAAATGGAAACAAGACATATCATTTTACCTTTGAGCAACCTCTTTCCTGACACTATATCTAATTTTCTTGTCAAAACATCTCTCCTTTCGCTTCTCTCGGAACCTAACCAAGGAGGCAAATCTTTTCGAAAGATTAGCTTGCTTTGGCAAATCCTCAACCTAAAAATAATACTGGTCATCCAATAGTATCATCAAACTATGTAGTGCAAGTCATAGAATTTGTATAGAATACCTTGTTGCCGAATGGAAGTTCAACAGTGGGCACAGCAGTAGGAATGTCGCATCCCCCCAAGAGTAAGAGCACTGCTTGCACCTGTTTTTACCAAAAGTAAGGCAGAGTCAATTTCCAGAGCTTAGCTAGTCATTATGCAATAACAGCACATAATTGACAAACAACAGTAACAACTCTTTCCAAATACAGAAAAAGAACCATGATTTATATGACATAGACAACAGAAGCAAAACACCATACCATGTAAGATGGAGACGGCATCATATTTCACTAAACATGCCTCCTGGATGAGAAACACCATTATAAAAATGAAACCCCAATATTTCTCAGCTATTTCTGATTCTTTCTATGGAATCTGAGAAGCTAAGTAGAGGTGTATCGCAGGAAAGCAGCTGTTTCTAACTTTATATAGCAGGAAATAAGGTGCAATGAGCCAATGACACATAAAATTACCAACTATATTCTCAAGAATATTTTTTTTTGGAGTAATATCTAGTAAACTGGCACAGAGAAGGAAATTCTCAGCCAAGTTACTATGTCCAAATTAAGTCTAGGATGTAGAGTGTAGAGTTAGCCAGACACCATTTCTATAAATTATGTCATTCCTTAGTTGGACTGGCAAGGGCCAACGGACTAAAAGGGGGATGGAAACTTCCAAGAATCACAAATTCCATTAGGATTATGATAGAAATGATTTTTTTTCACTAGTAGGCCGCTTTTAAGAGATGGATCGAACAAAAAATCAGAACTGAAAGAGCAAAAAACGACCAAGTAACAATTAACTCAGATGCCTCATCAAGAAGCCCTTGATATGCAAGAAAAATATGTAGAAGACTAAGGTAGAGAATTAAAGACAAAATGTGTTCTCAAAGGCAATAAGACATAAATATGTCCTGAAGAGGGTGGCTGATGTTGAGGCATGCAAGATCCAAGGTTTGACTCCCAGCTACAACACTTGAACAAAAGTTGTACTCATGTGCTGTAGTAGGCTGTTTGGTGGGTTAGTCAAGGTACGTCCAAGTTAGTCAGTCACCAAAATCATCCGAAAATAATAAATAAGACATACAGATTAAAATTTGTCCCAAATCATTCTTTAATCCCGCTTCAACAATGTCCGATCCTTCAACTAATCAATAAATAGCAGTACTACAACAATCACAAAATTCGCTGAGCACAAAATATGTAGTTACCATCATGTCAGTAGCTAAGAGTATACTCAAAATTCACTACATTTGCACACAACAATGTAATGTATTTACAAAGACTGATAAAACAAAACACTTTATTTGGATAGTTGTTACCTATTATTTCATAATGCATCGTATTATATTGTACTAGGTAAATTACCCGTGCTTCGCACGGGATTGAACTCTTTTATTAAGCTAACATATGATTATTCAGTAATATCCGTATTTTCGATACATACTCTACATTATCAATAACATTTTATCTTAAGCAAAGCATTCCTCTGAAATCATAAAGCTCTATATTAATAACATAAGCATAAACTAATGACTGTAAAAAAACATACCAGGGTTGTAACAATAGAATGAAACAGAAAGAAAAAGATTGAGCCCACTGAATGCACAATGTCTCCTTAAGAAAATTATTCCCCTCTAGTACCCGAGGTTTAAAGGAATAGATCCTCTCAGGATAGAACGATTCTATTCACCAGTGTATTGATACAAATACAATGGTGTAGTAAGCCACTCAACAAGAGCAAAGTACACGGACATTTATTTATGCCGAAGAAGAAGAAGAAGAAGAAGTAGTTCATAATTTTCGTTGTTTTAAAATGAGAGGAAATTCCTCTATTTATAGAGGACAAAGGGTAGTGTCAACAAATGTTTATTGTGCTTTATCGGAAATGTCACAACTCTTTGAAAAAGTTACAACCCTTCGGAAAGGTCACAACCTTTCATAAAAGTCACAACTTTTCATAAAAGTCGCAACCCTTCATAAAAGTCACAACTTTTCATAAAAGTCACAATGTTTCATGAAAGGAGAAGGCTAATTTTGGAAATAAATAAATTTAAAAAGGAATCCTGGTTTGTGGTGGCGCCACGTAGGCGGGCCTAAGGTTCTCTTTTATATATATATATATGATTGTATTACTTTGATGAATACAACATTTGAATATTATTTTGCATTTATATATATATATGATTGTATTACTTTGATGAATACAACATTTGAATATTATTTTGCATTGTTACATAATGTCACAACACATCAACAATTTAAAGACAAACCTACAAGAAAATATGGTACGGGGTAAAGCTATTATAAAGGGTAGAATAAAGGATAAAATAAGATTATTATCACACTAAATCGATTGTTACATAAAATGAAATTTTTCGTTACAATGATTTAACAATAAGATACAATAATATTTAAAAAACAATCAAAACGAACATTGTATTTAAACTAAAAACACAATAAAATAGGTCAATCACCTAATCTATGATTTGATGGGAAGTTCCAAAAACAGAAAATAGAAAGAAAAAAAAGCAACTAAATATCCATCTAAAAATAGAAACTACCTTATCAGGAGTGACTGCAGGAAAAACATAGACTTCACCTTCAAAAGCAAGAGTAAGCTCACTTGTTCTAGAAACTTCCACAACTCCACCTCCTCCTCCATACAACTGTTGGCTCTGTCCTCCATATTGATGGTGATTCAATACCTTCATGCTTACATCCTCCGCCTCATCCATAGTCTCTTCTCCTCCATCATCCTCATATGTGCCATCTTCATCTTCGTCCTCCTCCTCCTCCTCTTCCTCCTCCACCATCCGTATCGACTGCAGCGGCGCGTGATCCTCATACGGACGCGCCTGCAATGGCCGTGGATTCTCCGCCATCATGATACTCTTATCTACTATATAAACACCATGAAATCGTTAACCTAATCCTTCAAAATCACGCTAATTTTATAACAAAAATCACTTTACACAATCAAAAAAATATCCAAATTTCTTCGTTTATTAGCAAAATATGAAGTCCTAAGTTGAATTGCTATGAATTTCTCCTTCGAATTTCATGATCAAATTCAGATACAGAGAGTTTTGTTTGATCTTTAGGAGAGACGGAGAATGGTGATAACAAGGATGACGAGGAAAGTGTGAAGGAGACAAAAGTCCTTTTAACAAAAAACACACCTTGAAAATGGTTAAATTTACAGCTTCTGCCATTGGTATTTAATTTCCTCAACGAGACTCTATTTGGGCAAATATTAAACTATGTAAAGTAAATAGTGGGAGATATATGTGGAAAATAATGCTGAGTATGTTGTGGTGAGATTGTTTTATTCTTAATCAGAGGCTCAGATTCGAGTTTTGGATATGAAAAAATCCTGTAAGAAGTGTAACCTCCGAATGCCTTGCAGAGCGCGATCCAATTTAATCGAAGCTTCCATGTGGGTTTCGAACACTGAGTGAAAAATCAAAAAATAAATTAGACAATGTTACTACATATTACTATTCGACCCTACTACTTATTTTCCATATCTTTATATCTGCAATAATATTATTAATAAGATGTAATTGTGTCATGTCTTTAATACTATCATTTAAGATTATATTCGTAGAAAATCTTGGATTATATTTTAGTGGATAATATATTATAGGATTATATGCGGAGAAAATCTTGGATTAGATTTGGAAGCATAAGTTGCTACTTGATTAAATTAGGTATGGGAAAGTGGTCGGGTCTCATGATCATTTTTTTTGTGGAAAATATAATACTCTATGTTATCCAAGTCTATGCTAAACTATAATAATTGACTACTTAAATGATAACTAATGGTCACGTGTGTTTTTGTGTGGGGATGTACTCGTAAATATTAGTATTTTTTTCTGTTAGGCGGGTGGGGATTTGAAAAAAAGTATATACACGGATTTGAACCTCCACCTCTACCACTAGAACAAAGGTGTGAGCAGTTCTCCGACTGAACTACACGTAAAAAGTAGAAAGATAAAAATAAATGTAACATGTTCATACCAAACTAATTGATTAATGAAGCATGTCATAAATCATGATCTTTCACTTAAAATAACTCTGATTAATTAATTTGTTGTGTTTGCATATAATGATAATGTGTTTTTACTTGCTTCTCTACTTTTTTTTGAAGGGTAATGGCCAAAGAGAATGCAAACCCCATGTTGTTGAAAATAAAATAAACATACTGTACCATTCCCAATATCTCCCTGCTGTCTTCATCCAACTTAATTCTACTAATATGCCTAAACATATTGATTTCGATTAACACATTGTCTAGCATTTATAAGCTGAAACTGAAAAACAAATAAGGATCATCCCATGTTCATGCGAGGTCCGAGGAAGAGCTGCACCCATAGGGGTGTGATGTAGTCAACCTAATGCAAGCATCAAATTTCACAACTTGAACCAATGACCTGTAGGTCGCACGGAGACAATTTTATTGTTGTTCCAAGGCTCCCCTCAGAGGGAGCTAAGGATACGAAAATAAAATATACATCAGTCATCGCATGTGAAAGTATAGATAATATGATCATTCTTCAGAATAAGATTATGATTATCCAAAGAGGCAAAGTTCGATATACAAAAGGTTCAAACATGTTTGGTTAAAGTCAATAAGAAGCTTAATCTAGATGCTGGATATGTAACAAGATCAAATATAAATTTATAAGACTGCTTAATATATCAGGTCTTGATGCGAGAAACTGCAAATCCCGATTGAACTTCAAGTAACACCGGTAAATACAAGTGCATGAGAGAGATCCTTTGTTTTAACCAACAAATTTTAGCTACGTTGTTAATCTGTCAATATAAAGTTCAAAAGAAAAGACAAAATGTGTGATAGTTCTCAATCGTGTCATCAAGTTGTTGAGAAAGTTTTAGTGAGGAAATGTACCTGTAGTACGTATATATAATCTTTCAGTTGGCTGAGAAGAAGATATGCTGATATAGTATGGCTTTCTTTCTAATGCATCAAAGTCTTAGTCGAGGAATCACTGGCAGACTGATGAAGAAACTTGATAAGAGACAGAACATGGAGGAGCTCCAAAGTTGGTTTCATTGCAATCTTCATCCTACACGGATAAAGAAGTAGGCCGTGCAAAACAGCTTTAGAAAGATTCAATTCTTACACCAACATAGGATTGCTATTCAGCAATAAAATAAACCAATTACCTCTAGTTCGAGCTCAGTATTGTCATAGGATGCCTTATAGAGAGTCCTCATTATCCCCTGCAGAGTGATATAACAAGAAGTAAGGAATCAATAGTTTGCAACTTTTTTCTGCCTAACAAGAAATTGTTCCAAAGATTGCTAGAGGAGCCGTGTACCAAACATAGGAAAGGCGGGCAGAGCAAACATTCTATGGTAATTTGTAACGATAAGTTAAATATGCATGCATTGCAGTATTTGATTGATTAGGCTTTCAGACTTGGTATTGGAAGACAAGCACTTTGTAGTTCCTAGTCCTACAATGTATGGACACCATTCTTTCCAAATAAACCAAAATGCAAGTAATTTAACATGATGTATGGTTGTTCAGATGTATAAAGGTGAAAATATATTAAAAAGAAAAGAACATCTAAATGAAGAAGGAATCCTTTGAGTAAACAATTGATGCTGGACATGCCAACCTTATTTGCCCAAGTGAGGCCACATGCATTGCAAAGATTCCTTTGGCCATCAGGACCACGCCTCATCATAGGGGTGGCCTTCGAACTAGTTCCGCAATGGATGCACCTAGGAAACGAGATAGAGAGTTAGAATTAACATTTGCTTAGGCATCCAACATCAACAAAATATTTCTTGCATACAAAAGTAGTTTCGAACACGAACCAAACCATACACATCAACTAATTTTTTAGAAGAGATTATTCTTCAAGAAAAAAAGCAGAACTATTGCTCATATTCGAAAACATACCGAGTTTCTTCTGAAGGGACGTTCTCCTGTTTTGGTCCAGTCGAACCTTTTCGAGCAAATAGGCCATTCTTACGCTTCATTCTGATTATTTATAAATGTGAATAATAAGCAGAAGAAATCAAAAACTGAAATAGAAGAACAGCTGTTAAACCTTCCATGCATATTTTGTTGACATTCCACAACCTGCTAAAACAAGAACAAGAAACTGTGGAAGGTGGCAGATATGTGTGTGTGCGCGTGCAAGAGCTATTGTCATTTAGGAAATGTTTTGCATCACATTGCAACATTTCATTTCTTAGAACAATGAAATTCTTGCACATCATTTTTTTAACTAAAAACACATCTAATGAATGAAATGTCATATTCATAGTGTTACTTGTCAGAGTCAACTTTCTAAAGCAATTCTTTTTAACGAAATCCAGCGTTGTTGCAGACTGCCATATGACTATTATTAAAGATAGTACATCTACACAATCAACACACTTCTTTTACCTACAGAAGTAAATCAGTGAATTTTTCCCAGCATATTAAATAGTCAGTTCAAATCTTTTAGGCTCGAGATGGACATCCCCACTTAATTGAATCAAGCAAAACTATCTTCTTGATTACTTATTTTCCTAACTTGAAATCAAAGGAGAAAAAGGTCTGGAATGAAGAAGTTTCCAAACATCAGATTCGGGTAATAATCAAATAGTTGTGTTACAGGAAACTGAATGAGAAATACAGCACGAGTTATTTTTCCGTCCAAATTAGGAACAAAAGACAGAATCATGGTTTCCCAAAAGAAAATATGAGAAATGAGGACGATAGCTACAAGCCCACATATGTTATAAGAAAAAAGGAGACGTAATTAGTAATAATAGTTTCATGGAGACTAATTTAGTGATAATGGTTTCATCAAGTCATGGAGGTGAACAGAACGAACTTATCCAGTTCAACAGTTCAAGTCAAGTAAACTTTATAAGCAAAGCTTTGAATTGTAAATGTGATTGCAATATATCCTAAAAACTCTTGGTTTTGTTGATAAAGTTTGATCAGCCTTTTTTTTTTTTAATTACAGTGGTTTCCGGGCCGAAAAATTGATCAGTCCTGATAGGGATTAATTTCATAGAGCAATCTTGTGCATAAGTTCATTGGAGTGCTAAAATTTCTATTCTTACTGAAACAAAAAAAGAGGAGATAGAAGTTCCATTTAGGCAGTAGTAGATCAGTCAATTTACCTGAACGCAACTTCTTGGCGGACACCATATCTGATTTTCTTTTCATAGCATCTCTTTTTCCTCTTCTCATAAAATCTAATGAGGGATTCAAGTCTTTTTGGATCTGCACAGTGCACTGGATGGTCCACATAGTCCTAAGGCAAAAAAGTCACCAAGTATTACAAGAATGCAGATGCAAACCAAAAGAAGAAACTTGCATAGAAAAGGATACCTTCTGGTTTGCACTCGACAAACCTAAAGCTTGTGTGCCTGGAGAATACTCATATCCACCCAAAAGTTGAAAAAGCGAATGGACCTATGACAATGAACCATCGTTAGCCTAATGCTTCACAATCAGATTAAAGAAATATCCAGCCAAATGCAACAGTTAGTTTTCCATTTCCATTAAAGACTAAAGCTAAGCAACAAGCCATTAGAGACATAATTAGTGACATAACTGTTGCAGGCTCAAGAAGTTTCTTGTTCATTCATTACCGTCCCCCTCTCCACCCCACCCAAAAATTACTACTACTGCAGCTTAATCCAAACTAATTGAAGTCGTCTATATGAATCCTCAATATCCATCCTGCTCACTAAACCTCTAAAGATAATTCCTTTATTGCATCAAAGAAAAGAAAAGCCCTGAACCTCGAGACAATCAAGCTACAAACTTTATGGATACACCATAAACATTGATCATTAATCTCATGTGTTGGCTTTCTTCAATCTGATTGATCAAAATTAAACCGATTTCAACACATTTAAGCATGCCAAACACATTAACACTAGCTCAATCTCTAGGGAAAAAAGAATAACAGAAAAAATCCTCACACAATACTGGGAAAAAGAATAATATAATCAATCAATATCAATCTAACTGCACCTCAATTACAAATTAGTTGGTCTCATATATAAACTATTACTACATACAATCCTTATTACAAGTCATTCTCAGGTTCAAACTCCAAACAAATACACTAGGCGATTTCTTCCTCATCTGTCCTAGACTTGATAGACAGAGTTACCTAGTGGTACCTATTGCTACTGGTGGAATTAGTCGAGGTGACCCAAAGCTAGCACGGACACCACGGTTATAAAAAAAAAAAAACTTTTAGCATTTTCTTAGTGACCCTCAACTTATACATACACTTCACAAATTAATTAAAGGCCAATAAAACAATTAAAAGTGCTCACCTTATGAGTAGTAACACCATCAAAAACATAAATTTTGCCACGAAACGATATAGTGAGTTGATCAAAATTAGCCTCTCCATTATGCAGAGCAACAACATCATAAGCACTACAAACTGTGTAATGAGGCATCGTGACCTTAACACAATCCACCCCACCTCCGTACCCAACCGGAAGATTTCCAACCGCCTTTTCATTTCCCGCCGGAACTTCCTCGCCGGCGCCGGGAAAGTGGCTATCCACATTCATCGCTTGCATTTGACAGTTCAGTTTTTGCAGTTCACAGTAACCCTATTTGTGTAATCATTTACTATATAGAAATTTCGATTTCGTACTGACATTTTTCTGCTGTATGGGAAAAAGAGGAATGGAAGAAGAGAAGAAGGGTGTGAGGACTGAGGAGTGAGAGAACAGAATTTGCCCCTCAAAGTTGGAGGTAATTACGTGATTTACCAGCTTGTTAAGAGCGGGAAAGTGGGGATATTTTTGGAATTCGTGGAGAATGGGTTAACGGAAAATTCTCGTCCGTACTGGAAAGAACAGAGTGCCTTTTCGCGCTTTTTTTTGTTTTTCGTTTTTAATTCATAATAGAATGTTTTAAAGTAATAATGTAACTTTTGGAAGTTTCTTTATAGAACATTTTGATCGAAACTTCAGTAATATTTATCCACAATGGTGTTTATGTTAGATTATAATGCGTTTGAGAAAGGGGTGAAGAGACTAGTAAAGATATATAGAAAAAATCTTCAATACAAAAGTCATTATCTTATAAAGAAACCAGTATTCATTGACCTAAAAATGACCTAGAAGAAAATCCCAAAAAAGTCTTATAAAGATGTGTAGAGGCTAGATCAGGCTTGCTTTAGTACGGTGAAAGACATGTATGATGGGGCCCAAACTCAAATAAGAATTGTGGGTGCGTGGGTGCGTGGGTGGGTGGGTGGGTGAGGATTAAGAATAACATGTTCAATATGAAATGTCATGGTGTATGTTATTCGTAGATGACATAATACTGATTGATAGGACTTATAGTACTAGGTTGGATGAGTGAAGGCAAACTCTAGAGTCTAAAGGATTCAAGTTGAGCAGGACAAAAATATAATATTGCAAATTCCACTGATGCAACACATAACGCGTGTGTAGAATTAAGTGAAACTTAATTCGCAGATTATTCTAAAGAGAGAAAGTTTCAAGTATCTTGTATATTTGATCGAAGAAAATAAGGAGATTGACGATAATGTCACATATCATATGTGATAAATATGTACCACCAAGCTTAAAGATAAGTTATACGAAGTCATGATTAGATCTATGTCATCAAATTACAAACCATATTATTGATGCTTCAAAATGGGGGGAAATTGATCATCATATTTGTGAGTTAAAAGTTTAGATGAACAAACTTTGGGTAATTGACCCACCATAGTCACTTAATTTTGGACATGAATGGTGCAAATTAAAAATTGGTTTGCGGAATCAATTTTTAAAATCTTTCAAAAACTATGAAACCTAGTTTAAGAATTTTGCTAGCTCAAAATAAGATGATATCATTATTAGTTATATAAAACACGAATTTGACTATTTGAATCAATCTCAGTAACATATCTAAAATAGTTATATTTAAAATAATACCATATTAATTCAATTAATGAAGAATAATAGGAAATTAAAAAAATTACGAAAACATAAATTTAATTATTTAAGTATATCATGTAATTAATATATCTAAAATATTCATACTTAAGACAAATAGAACAAGAAAATAATAATAATAAATTTAACTGAGAACTCAATAATTAGATTTTTATCATTTTGTTTCAAAATAAGTGATGTTTTAGTATCTCTAAGAAAAAAATGATCTTATTCTTCCAAAATTATCCTTATTCTAATAGATAAAATTTTACATCATTAAAAATTACTTTTTAGAATTTGCAACTTCTTAATTAAGAGATGTATCCAAATTAAAAATACCAATATTTCCATTTTAGATGGGGTTGGCTTTATTAATCCAATTTGATATTTGTCAATATATATTTATCCTAAACTCGGATACGTAATTGCTTGCTAAGCAAGGAAGACAGAAAAATCAATACATTAAAGTCTAATTAGTTCCCTAACCTAACTACTTCAGGATTCTAATTTTAATAAATTCGACAAAAATTCCCTTAATTAACCATACAATATTACTGACTTCCTAATCCTTGTAGGATTTAAAGAAATTAAGTCTCTGTTTAATCACATAGAAATTAAGTTTAGATACATATTTTAGGGTTCTTCGTCAAAAACATGGATATTACTGAAGTTGATCATTATGCTGTATTGGATTTACCATCCGGTGAACAAGGTGCCAAGTTTTCTCAGCACGAAATATCGAAAGCCTATCGAAAAAAATCATTATACTTCTTATGAGAAAAATAGGAAGTTATTTGATGGTACTCGAAAGATTATGATATCAGAACTCGATCTCAAGGCAAGAGCAAGAGCAAGAGAGCGTGCTGCTGCTGCTGAACGTTATGCTTTCGTCGAAAAGGAGGAACTAAGGATTGCTGCGCATAATGCTCGAAGAATGGCTGGTAGAAAACTCAAAGAAGCTGGACGAAAACTTAACCAGGGAAGGGCTCGAATTCGTGCAATGCATTATGTAAACAAAGTGTCACGAAGTATTTCTAGTGGAAAAACTAAGAAGGAAGCTGCTCGAATTCGTTGAAATTCTTTTAATAGTTTGTTGTCAATCTTTTACCAATTATTATGCGTATTTTTTGAAGGTTAATTTGTGAGTTTTTAGTTTGTTTTTGTTGGCAGGTATAAATATTCTGCTCTTTGGGACATTGTAGAGATTTCTTACTTGGTACTATAAATATTTACTAGTTACTAAAAAATTATCTTTCTTTAGTTTTGCCCAATGATCACAAAGTTTTAAATTATTCTCAGGTTAATTTTGTGTTGTGTTTACTTATTAACATACACTATATTCATGCTAAATGTGTTGTTTTATTATTTGACATATGAAGGTGCTGTGGATCTGGAAAGCGAAAGTCACGATTGATCAAACACCAATACAACTTTTCATCTGACCTCCGATTCCAATTGCTCATCTGATCCTATTTGATTGTATTAAACTACTCTGTATTAACTTATTGTCCATAGATTCAACTACTCAGCATGTGATGTGCTGAATTCAAAAATTGTTCTTGTGAACCAGGGTTTACCAGACGGAGCTAGAATTTTGCCTTCTGAATTTTAGAGAGAAGGTAACTTATTGAGTTCTAGATAAATTATATCAACTTCTTTTAAATATAATTTTTACCACAAATACAAGATCTAAGCCAAAAGTTATTGGGTTCTGCCGAACCCATAAATGACCGGCTTCGAAATTAGTAGGGAACTGCGCTCCGTAGCAGCCCAACCCTCAGAAAAAGGGAAAGAGCCTTACCATTAAGAGATATAAAGCCAGATTGAAGAGCTGCAAACAAGAAGGTAGAAAAAGTAAAAAAAAGACTAATCCACTACATAAGAAAAAACTAGAATTAGATCTTGGCTCAAACTAATGGTTACCAAACCTCTTCTCAAGCTCATCATAACTTTTTTTTTAACTCGACTCAAGTTCATCATACATAATTTTATTTCTTCTTCTTCGTAATCTATTGATCACAAAATGGCCTCAAATCCACAATTCTTCTTCTTTCTTAGTTAAAGTTCCCCTTTTCCGACAGCTATAGTTTCTAAGTTGGACGACTAGTATTCTCTAGATGAAAGGTAAATTCAGTTATGCTGCTCCTTCTTAGAAGGATCAAAGGGAAAATCTTGCCTTCTCTCCTAACGAACGAATTCCCATTTGTTACTCCATTTCACTACTTGGATTCACTACTTGGAGTGAGGTTTTCTCTTATTATAGATAATACGGGCACACATGATCTATCTAAATAGTGGACTAGCTTAACCAAGACGCATTCAATCTTCTATAGCGACTTTCGAACAATTTCAATCATTGTATTCTTCTCAACCTCTCCTCGGTCACTGAACTGGGTTACTTAACTCCACCTTCCAAATGTACCTAGAGGACGAGTCAGATGCATCAGAGCCACGATCAGGGAGTGGGTTCCCCATGGGTGACAGGAGATTTCCATCTCAAGGCACATCACAACATGCAGGCAACACCGGCGAGACCTAGGAAAGCAACCCGATTGGGTGTCAGAGAATCCATAGTACTTGCATCCTACGGAACTTTATATTCATCATTTTTTTTAAAACGAGGGGAGGGGATCTCTTTTCAGCAACAGAAAAAAAGGGAGCAGATTTGACGTGACACAACCTAACGATATATACATCCAATACCAATGCTACGTCCATTACCTCTTGAATTTTGGATTTGAAGGGTTTATCCCCTCAAACCTTATTTGAAAGCGAAAATGATAATTATCTTTGTGAGACTGTAAAGACCAAGCATATACAAATCTTTCCAAAAGATTTGGTATTCGATGGAGAGCGAGAAATCTTTGAGCGGGCTGTTATCCTTAATTGGTTGAAACAATGGTTGACTTGAGTTTCTTGGTATCATAGTATTGCATTATCACCAGATGTGAATGTGACCATTGATCAACTATTTGGTGTTCCTATGTGTGTGACTTCTTGGAAAGCTTGGAAATGTTACGATATGGGAGCAGGTTGGAACCTTTCAACTACACCTAGGTGGTTGTTTGGTCATCCAACTCTTAATTTTATATTGGTTGATCTATAGGTATTTGGTAGTCTACACAATAATGATCTCCTAATCAGTCCAAAGGATTTACCATCCTAATGAAAAATGGATATAATTGATAAAAAAATAGTTGCATTGTGGCTCTGCCCCAGGTGACCACCTAGTTGGAACTTCACCTTGTCTGGCTCACAGATAAGTTTTAAAGCAATAGCAAGATAAAGCATTTGAAATTATTTAAGCTTTTGTTGCAGGAGTGAAGGTTTTGTCTTAACAGGCAAACTCAATGAAGCTTCCACTGGAGATTTGAATGATTTTTTTCCCGTTTATTTACAGAGTTTGGCTGGATAATTTCTCATGTAAGAATGAAATCTATGCTCCCTAATATCCATCTTATGTTATGATGATTTGTTATTTTGAGAAATTTGGATATCGTTTGACTATCTGGAGACCTTTGCTGGATCACAATTAATTCATTTAGAAAGAGCTATGGTGAGATGGCCAATATCCACTATACTTTAATGGACAATTGTATTTCATTGCTCACGCGTTGACAAAGACTTTTATTGACCCGTTGTTATGGACCCTAGCAGTCCTCAACCATCCCACTTGGTTGTTGAGATGGAGGATGATATATTAAAAGGCGGTATGTCGAAATTTGAATTTCAGACAGAAAAGCGGATAGCAGGGGTCTAACGTTTTTGCTGTTACAGAATCCCATGCTATGAAATGAATCTATTCATCATCCGATTTAACTCTTTTAGTATGGGCATGGCTTAAGGAAGCGAATGACTCGAGTTCAAGTAGAGAGATGGAAAGAGTGGATCTTGAGACTCGTGTGTTCAATTCTGATTAAAGTATCCGGTGCACTATAAATTCACCAATACGAGGAACTAGATGGACCTAAAGGTGGATGTCACACCTCTAAATTTTGGGGCGTAATGCACTCATCCCCCAATAAGAGGGAACAACCATCTCATTCAACATTATAGGGATCTGTAAAAAGATAAATTGAAGTAAATTAGACAAAATTAAGAAGTAATATAACGGAGCTGTAAATTTAAAAAGATAAATTGAAGTAAATTAGATAAAATTAAGAAGTAATAGAACGTAGCTGTAAATTTAACTGTGTATGACATTCAACCAATCAATTATTAACGAATGGCTTATGGCATGACTAAGCTGTTTCTAATATTACGGTGACATATTTGAGTTTTTTGCTTTGTTAAAGAATGAAGAAACCAGTTGTACCTAAATCTAAACTCGATGGAAGCATAACTAGTTCATTGCATCGATTTTGAGCGAAAAAAATTACAGTTTCGAAGAAGATATTATTATTTTGTGAATCCATTCCGTCGCAAAGTGGATGGAATCCGCCATGTCGCCATGTCATCATGTCACTTAGGTGTCACGTGGTATAAAGTTATCCATGTGAAAGTTTCCTAGGAAGAAAGCTAGTTTATAGAGGAAGGTTCTAGAGACATATGTGAGAATTCTACGGATTTGCATGGAAGGACCTTGAAATCTTCTAATTTCATAGAAGAATGACTTATTTGTAAATATGTAGGGACTTGTGTAATAATTATTATTTACATATTAGCTCCTAAATAAGTAGAGCAACATTTGTAAAATAATTTTAAGCAAGAATCAAGCAAATTTTCATACAAAAATCTTCTTTAAGAAATTCTCTTATGTCTTTCTTAAATTCCTTAGCAATCTAGTACTAAATCTAGTATTAAAAGAGTTACTTGAACTTCACAAAATTGTGAAAGATTTGTGAGAAAGCAAGATTGTGAAAAATTTATGAGTCACTTGTCCAAGTGTCCATAATGTGCTTAGTAAAAGTCTAAGTATGTGATAGGAGGGAGTATAATTTACGAGCTAATTATTACTTACTTAAGAAGAGTATAATTAATAGGATAAGTTTATTATAAATAAAATTTGACTAGTTGTTGAATATATTTGTATTCGATATAAATGATTTGTAATCAACTAATCATGGAGTCACTCCACTTTCAATTATTCACAGTCACATCCCTTTGTTAAAATACCATTCCAAAAAAGCTGCTTATTTGTCTCTTTCAAGAAACCTCACATTCTTCATCATCATTAATGGACTTTGATAGGAATAAAAACGAGTTGTTCATTCAGTTTTGGTTGGTGGATGTCTTATGACTCTCACCAAGTCCAAGATTCACATCAATCTAAATTGGGTCTGTAGCAATTTTGCATAGGAAAGTTGATTTCATTTCTCAGTGGGTGGAATTCTGTGGGAACCAAATGACAAAGTAAGATTTTCTTGCTGTTTTTCTGTATGGGTTGTTAGATCTTGCTTTGCTTTATAACCCCTTTCTTGTGCTTTTACCCAATTTCTGTATATCTTTAAGTTGATCAAGTTTTTGCTGCGAAATCTTGAATCCCAATTCAAGAAAGTTAGGGTTTTTTCTCTCTTGAGTAATTGAGTTTTGATGCTGATCATTCTGTATTTTTTTTATGAATTTCGGAAGTTATAGCAAATTCTTGAATCCCAATTTAAGAAAGTAGGTTTCTGCGTGAATGATTACCCCTCTTGAGTAATTGAGCTTTGATGGGCTGTTTGGCAAATCATTTTGTAGTTTTTTTTTTTTTAATGATTTGGGAAGTTAAAGCAAAATCTTGAATCCCAATTTAAGAAAGTAGGGTTCTTTGTGAATGATTACCCCTCTCGAGTAATTGAGTTTTTGATGACTGTTTGGCAGATCATTCTGTAGTTTTTTCTAATGAATTTGGGAAGTTATAGCAAAATCTTGAATCCCAATTTAAGAAAGTAGGGTTCTTTGTGAATGATTATCCCTCTTGAGTAATTGAGTTCTGATGGGCTGTTTGGCAGGTCATTCTGTAGGATTTTTTATGAATTTGGGAAGTTATAGCAAAATCTTGAATCCCAATTGAGATGTGCGGAAGTGGTACAACTACTACTACTATGTTGCCTGACGTTTGTGGATCTAGCTTGCTTTTATCACTGCCTGATGACGTGTTTGCGATAGTAAGTAGATCACTTTCACCAAGGGATGTATGTAATCTTGGTTTATGCTGTAGAAACTTGCATGATTTAGCTGCCTCTGATAAGGTTTGGCTATCACAATGTGAAATGCTTGGGGTGGTTCCTTATTGGGACGTTATTGAATGGCGAAAGGGAGTTTGTTCCTACAAGGCGCTTTGTCACTTCCTTGTAAGCATTAAGCCTTTGCTTGGTATTTGGGTTCATCAAAATCCTGAACTCGGCAATGTTGTTTATGTTATGCCTGGTTTTATCTCCGCGGTTGGTTGTCGGATTATTCCCCAAGAACTCGGTCCATTAGGCCTTGAAGACAGTCCAATTTTGTGGTCGCCCGTATTTGAAGTTGTTTCTGATTTTGAGGGTTCTGCTGCATTTTTCCTTCATGGTAGGGAGAATGGAACTGACTATGTTTATCCTGGTTCGCTCAAGAAGGTCGAGAGGACTTGCAATGTGCTTCTGTTAGAGGTTGAGCCTCAGCAGTACACAAGTGGGGGTAAGTTGTTCCACAGCAAGAGTTTTATTCATCCTTCAGAGAATGAGGCATCACGGAAGATATGCAGATCCAATAGTGGGGTTCCTGTGTCAGAGAGGGTAACGGAACAGCGTGCAACCACAGTGCCCTTTGGCCGGCTTGCATTTGCTGATAGGAGAAAGTTGCTTGACACAGTTACTAACCAAGTTCGTCAAACGCTGCCAGATGCTAAAGATGCCATATTATTTCCTCGTTTGAGAAGAGAGGAGGCTGATTTACGAGAGAATATGAAACTCTTGTATGAAAGGAGATTGCTCTTTATGCAAATGTACGATGGTGGTGGTGGTTTTACAGTCTGGAAGGCTGGTTCTGAGTTGCCTTTGCATCCTTCTCCTGTTGGATTGAGTGAGTTCAGACAGAATCTTGATCTGATAAGTGGCTGTCATGCATCACAAACTGCTACTGATCATGAGAGTCGGAGTCGGAAGTCACTGGCTGGATATGTTAAACACAGTCTAAAATATATACTCAAGAAGTCAAACTCTATCAATGGTAAACGTGATCTCCTTGGAAAGAATTCCTCTGGCCACGGAAGTAAGCATGCCCAGCTTCACGAGTTCCTGCAGCCAGGTGATGCAATAGGGCTGACATTACATGCTTCAACTGTGAAGTTATCCTCTTATCGTGCTTGGCCAAATATGCACGAAAGTAAATTTGCTCTGTACAAGTTGCCTATGCGGGCACCAGAAGTGGGCCAAGAATATGCTGGTGTATGGGGAGGGACTTTTGGTTGGCCTCCGGGGAGGCCTTCTGATGATAAGCCCGGAAAAGCATTGTTTCTTCTTTTGCTGTCTTATGAGGAGTCCCAAGGTCAGAAGCTACTTATTGCGACCAAGATATTAGAAGGTACACATTATGTTTTGCATCCTAATGGCTCAGCTATGTTTATAGTAAATATTGAAGAGCCTTCGAATGATCCATTCCCTTGGTGCACCGATGGGCATGATTCCAACCCTGTAGATGTTAAGCATGCTTTTATGGGTGAAGGTATTGCTAACGGGTATGGTTTCCGATATCCTGGTTCAAAACCTGGTTCACTCTTTGTAATCCATGATAAAATGCTTGCTTTTATATGGAAGGAGTCCAGGTCTGTGTTGGCCTTGCAGAGGCTCGATTTGCAAGAGGTTTTGAGCAAGGGGGAAAGGATCCCTGCTCTACCTCCGGTTTCCAATTTTGCATACCTTACCAGGTCCTATTCAAATGTGTTTGCCAATGGTCTGACTTCACCAAGGCAGAATCATCCGTAGGGATGACAAGCTAGCAGAGAAAAGAATCTTTTGCTAGAAATGGCCGAAAACCACAAACAGAAAAAATAGGTGGAAAACAGCTTAAGTTTGTTGTACTTGTAAGTTCGTTTAATTCACACAGCAGGGTGATTGAGGTGTGTGGTTCGCAAGTTACTCGACTGCTTGTGGCGTATGGCGAGATTCTTCTACTTTCTATTTATGATTCCTGGCAGGAATAAAGCTTCTTCAAACCATTCTGTAGTTTTATAATGAGGGTACCATTTCCATATTTCTTGAACAATCTTTGTGCTGTTGCTAATCATGAAGAGTCGTGAGGTTGCACCTTCTCTTGATATTATTTGTCATAAACTTATCTTCTATGAAAATTTTGATTGAGTTGGTGTTTTCCATTGGGAATTAAGATTTGCATATGTATAGGTTGATATGATTAAATTATTGAAATAAATTGGCATAATGTTTTAAAAAAAAACATAAGGGCAGTCATGCACCTTGATGAACTCTAGGGCGGATGTAATTCAGTTTTACAGAAGTCATTAGGGGAACATAGGGTTTTTTTTTTTGTGTGTGTGTGGGGGTGGGGGGGCATCCTGGTCCTGGCTCCCCTTGAAAACCATCCTTGGAAGGGAACATGAGTTTCTTGCATCCTAAGAGTTCTCTAATGAGGTCAAGGCGTGATCTAGAAAACAAAAACAGTGGTCTCAAAAAGTAATTTCATAAGTGAGGTTTGATGGGTAGAACAATTTTTTTTTGGGAAAGAGCTGGTCGAATTTGCTACCCCATAATTGAGAAACAAAGAAGGCAACCCAAATTTTGTTTTACTTGATCCCTATATTAAAAATAGAATTTTCATTGTTCTTGTCTATTTTAGTAAAAATCAATAGATTTTTTCCTCATACATCACTAATAAGATTAATCATATCATCATATATCATTATAAGTGGGAATAAAAAAGGTTGAAAGTTGAAATACCAAAATATCCCTATAAAATTGAGTTATTAATTAGCCATTAAAAAAAGCTACTCTAAATTAAAATGTTATAAAATATTTATTTAATTATATTTAGATAGTAATTATATAATATCATATATATATATATATATATAAAATAGAACCCTAGGCCCGCCTACGTGGCGCCACCACAAACCAGGATTCCCTTTTAATTTATTTATTTTCAAAACTAGCATTTCCTTTCATGAAAAGTTGTGAATTTTATGAAAAGTTGTAAGTTTTATGAAAAGTTGTGACTTTTCTGAAAAGTTGCGACTTCAATAAAGAGTTGTGACTTTTATGAAAAGTTGTGACTTTTATGAAAGGTTGTGACCTTTCTGAAGGGTTGCAACTTTTATAAATAGTTGTGACCTTTCCGATAAGGCACAACAAACATTTGTTCACACTACCCTTTATTGTCTTTAAATAGAGGGATTTCCTCTCATTTCAAAACAACGAAAATTCTGAACTTCTTATTCTTCTTCTTTTTCTTCTTCTTCTGCACAATTAAATATTCGTTTACTTTGCTCCTGTTGAGTTGCTCACTAACACCATTGCTTATGTTACAGATCCTGGTATTTTTTTTACAGTCATAAATTTATGTTTATGTTATTAAGGATAAATGATAAGATGTTATAATTTTCATTTTCCATTATATTATTAATGTTTGTTACTAAGTAATCTTCTATGTAAAATAATATAGTGTTTTAGTTTTAATGACTGATAGGTTTTAAGTATTATTTTATAAATTCCGTGATATTAAATTTCCGCGCAAAGCGCGGGTAATTTTACTAGT
This sequence comes from Solanum etuberosum, assembly GCA_029582245.1. NCBI lineage: Eukaryota > Viridiplantae > Streptophyta > Magnoliopsida > Solanales > Solanaceae > Solanum > Solanum etuberosum. The sequence goes on along the minus strand of JAJONR010006671.1, from coordinate 24,693 downwards.
TATAGTATACAACACTAGAAAACCCAAAAGTTGTAGTAAATACTATTCATACAATAAATAAATCAGTTAATAGTAAGAGACTATCTACATTTAACCTATGTCATTAGTATATGAATAACTTGGATGTTTAGGCTTCTCCTTATAGTTCGTGAAACGTTTATTTTGAATTTTCATAGACTTAATAATGTGTATTTACTATTTTTTGAACTTTGTATCACTTCTTTAGTACTTAATTATGTTTATTTAATGTCAATCTTGAATTGTTTCATCTTTCGATCTTTATTGCAATATTAATTTTTGAAATGTCAATGTACATATAATCAATCAAGGATTTATTTTCCTAATAAAATATACCCAACTTTTTCATTCATTTTCTCCATACACTAAGAGTTTAGAAGTTATAATCATGATTTAGCAGAATTGAGCTTTTGATGATTTAGTAGTGAACCAGCATGGGGATGTAATCCTGGTTGCCTAATATATGCCGCTTCTTGAAAAGGTATTTAGTGTATGAAATGAAGTTTTTTGTTATTTTCTTGTTGCATCTTTTAACCAAAATAAAATTACATACTTTTGAATAAACCTAAAGATTATGTATCACATTCTAAAGATAATAGAGTTCCTGGACATGTATACATGGGAATAGCATGGTTGCCTCGAATGTGGTGCATCATTATTTATATACTTGTGTCTTTTTTTTATTGGTAAAAAGCAAGTTAGTCCTATTGAGGTGTTTTAATCATTTTTTTAATATTATAAGTATCAACGCTAATTCTATGTCAGCAACCCCGATAATGTTAGATGTTGTATTATCTTAATTAGTTTTACATAGTTCAACATTTCCTATTTCGTGAACTACTCCCTCCGTTCTTTTGTAGTTGTTACTATTTTCCTTTTAATAGTCAAACGATATAAACTTTAACTAACATTTTCAGATGTATTTTTCCATCATATCAATATGAAAAAAATTGCAATTTATAGTACTTTTCATATAGTTTTTGAATATCTAAATTCTTATTTCAAAATATCAAATTAGTGTAATCTAAATTAACTTTAAAAATTAGTCAAATTGACTCTCAAAAGCGCAATATGACAACTAAAAAAAGGAATAGTGGGAATAATAACTAAAATTGTGTTAAAATTAGATGATATTGTTGTGTTTGACTAAATACATACTTAGTAGAATAATACATTAAATTAGGCATGTACAAATTTTATAAAAATAACAGTCTTTGGAAATGTGGATTTAAAGATATAAAATTAGACATGTACAAATTTAATGAAAATAATAGGGAATAAACGTGCTACGCACGTTTCCAAAGAGTAGTTTAATAAAATACAACATTAGTATTTGTGAGTTAAAAACTTTGGTATGTCTACCCCCACCCCACCCCACCCCTCTATGTGCCAAAGAAAATGCATTAGAAATGGCTCAACTAACATGTGAGTTAGTTTGAACATAAAAATTGTGTGATTTATACAAGAAAACAGGGAAACGGATTACCTGTTAAAAAGTACTACTACTAAGCACCATCATTTTAATTACGAATTACTTTTTGAACTGAAAAGGGAAAGAACCTTCTTCTTTTTTTTGAAGATTTTGAAAGATTGAAATGAAGGATATATCTGAATCATATATTTATATGTCAGTGGGACCTTTGTAAGGTAGAGATTTTATTTTCGAGAGACCTTTGGTTCAAGAAAAATTGTGTTTTGAGAATATGTTTGTAAAAAAAATATACGAGTAAAATGCTATGATGAAATACTAAAGAAAGAAAAATCTGACAATAGAAATAATATTGATAACCAAAGTAAGAGGACACTAGCAATGCGTAATAATAATAATATTGGTAAGAGAGCACGTAGTAATTATTCATCCTTATCCTCGATTTTCATGCTTCCCTACCTCACCACTAGGAAATTTGTGCTTCTTCTCTTCACATGTTCGAACTATCTCAAATTGATGGTGTAATGACAGTCTCGCTGTCTTCGACATGGCTCTAGTGAAATTAAGTTCTCCGTGAAGACACAATATGACTAGAACACATCAAATTGAAAAATCTAATCCCAACATCTTTGGAAGGAGTTCCAAGAAAATACTTGGCATCAAAATGGGTAATTTAAAACTCTCCCTACATTCTAATTTGTTTTAAAAGTATTTAACAGTGCGATTAAAGAAGACTGGAACTGTGTGAGTTACTAACTGGGTCTAAGTTCACAAATTCATTTCATTGTTCAAAAGTATGGTTGTAAACAGATCACTAGTAATAAGGTAATTAAGCTTTTAGTAGAAGTAATCTAAGCTTTTATATCCCTTCCCCTTGATCCCACAATGTAATAGAAAAATTATACATAACAAAAATATTTAAAAAAATTAGGGGAAGCTTCACTTGCTTATATAAGAAAATTTCAACTAGAAGAGGAAGAAATACAGGCTCAAAATCATGCTCATAAATGAATGGAAAAGCTTAACAAAAGTGGAGACAGAGAAGGGAAATCACAATGAAATTTTCATTTAATAGTACTTATATGGTTTTCCTTATAAGGGTGTTAAAGCCCATCTATACAAAAATCATTTGGGGCTAAACACCCGATGATCACAATCACAAGGTGCTAATTTTCAACCCGGTTTAATTACAGTTATCGCTTGATACAACATTCGAGGCCTCTCATATAAGGAAAATGTGCACAAAATGCTGTACACTAGGGGGGTGGGCAACTGCATCCACAAGTAGTTGAATATCACAAACACATTCATGTTTGGATGGTGCTATATTCTGCCATTCTTGGTCTTTCTACAGGTTGAGGCTCGAAGAATCCTGTCATGGATACAGCGATTTGAGGGCACTACTATAATAGCTACTGAAGAAACATCCATATTTTCCTCTTCAAAAATGAAACACCAATCAGGTACTCGTACTCCATAATATAGCTCGTGTCTTTTTGATGACATAATTATGCTTCATTTCACCCTGAATGCCAATAGAAATGAACCAAGAAGGTTATTACAAGACAACAAAATCCAAACATCTGGGAAAATGATGCTAAGATTAGCCAACAAGAATAAAATAATAACCAGTACTCGGTACTACATTTAAGAACTGGGATACAAGAAGGTAGGACGCTTCACTTGGCATAGTTCAGGATCTTGGGTACAAAAGCAACAATAGCTTAACAAGTGGAAATAAAAAGGAAAGAATCAGGAAATGTACTCAATACTTCACAGCTAACTGCCAGGAGCTAACAACAGACAGTAATGACAAATCAAACCATATGAACTTTTCTCCATGAAAGACATAGAAGCATACCTCAATTCAGCATCACTTCCAGTGATGGTATTGTTAAATTTACACCACAGCCCAGAACAGCAAATTCACTATGTCATAGAAGCTTTGGATTTTGAATTCCTCGGAACGCTAGTTTTACGAAGTTGAGGGTTTTCTATTGAATAAACAAGAAGACTTCCATCCTTGGTCCCAGCTATAAAGCATTCTTCCGGTGTCACAGTTAGTGAAGTTACTATTTTCCCAATACCACTGTACTTCCCCACAATCTCAAGTGAGTTCATAGAGCGTACGATGATCAGCCCTTGATCTCCAGCACAAACCAAGAACTCTCCGCAGCTACTGAGTTCAAGACAGTTTAGGCGGCCATTGGATTCAGAAGATGAAATGTGTTTGCCATTTATAGAGTAGAGGTGCAAACTAAGATCATCATCAGAATAAAGAACAATCCTTCCATGACGTGATGCAACAAGCTTTGACAGTGGACTGCCAGATGGATGTCGTAGGGATCTAACGTATCTCCCATCCCGTAGCGTATGGAAAACAAAAGTTCCATCTTTTGATCCACTGATAACTATATCAAGCTCAATGCTTGCATACAAGCACGTAATAACATCATCATGACCACACAAAATATGGAAAGGGGCTTCAGCAATGATACAATCTTTCCGAGGAACCTCTGCTTGAGTGTGCTTTACTCGCTTTTCAGAGGTTCTGATGCGAACAATCTCCCAGATCATTACTGTAGTGTCGTAACTTCCAGTAGCCAGGATGCTTCCATCAGATGTAACTGCAACAATCAAAAATGGTTTGGAACTTAGCATTACTGTAAAATATAGAATAACTAAGAAATATGTCTTTCCAGTGCTGTAACCGGGCAGTACATTTTGATAAAGTAAACAATTTTATTGATGTTGGGAGAAGAAAACTTCTGCATACAGGAAGCATACCAAAGAAGCAGAGAACCTATCCCAAAATATGGTTGTCTACAAAAGACAGGATATTTAAAGAAACAAAACAAAAGAGGGTTTCTCAAGAAGATGCAGGTCTTTGGGAGATCTAATTTACAAAATAGTTACCAAATGTAAAATTTTTGTGTATTTAAGTATAATATACATGATCAATGTATAGGTTTTGGATATTTGGGCTAGTGGCCGTAACTAAGTTCGGCTGACGGGCGAAAAATGAAAGAAGCCTAAATACATAAGGGGTCAAAAGGTTAGCTCCAGTACAATTCCTAGAAGCAGCTAAAAGTAAAAAAAAAAACTGTCAACAGCAAAAGGCTAGCTGCAAAACTATACCTATGCTAATATCAGGGAGCTAACAAAATCCAAAAATCATCAACACTGTTTTCCCTTTTTCTTTTTAGATGGGTAGTATGCTTATGGAAAACTCTGAAGACTTGCATCAAATATCGAGGCCAGTACATGCTTATTCTCTGATAGTATTCATCCTAGACAGTCTATGAAGATCTAAAAGTCATAAAACAAAGAGATGCCAAGTTAACATTCCAACCATGGTAATGAATATTGTCCCTCATCTGTGACTATTCCTATAGGAAGCCATGGAAAGACCAAAAAGAAAAAAAAAGTTTCAGAATTGTGCCCCATCCTGCTCGTAGTAATGAATAGGGTCCCTCATCTGGGACCATTCCTATCGCCTCTCAAGAGGGAATAAACAAAAAAAAAAAAAATGCACAGAAAAATACACCACCTTCAATTGTTTTTGTTTTTTTTTTGAAACTGAACACTGCCTTCAATTGTTACAGAGCTCTACTACACATTTATTGTTCCTCTTTGCCTAGGTTGAACCACAAGTATCTGATATTTTGGTATTCTTCAACGTCAAAAAGTTGTCAATTAACTGTATCGACATGACAGGAAACACCACCCCACCCTCAAATTTGGCATAAAAACATGGCCTATTCTCACACATACTCAAACCATGTAGGAGTATTTATTGTTACTGGTAGACAAATTCTTAGTTCCAAACTGATTCACAACACTAAAAGCAAATAAACATTGTAATATAAGTACATAATTACTGTAATCAGGTGTGATGAAAGCTTTGCCTTCTTGATTTAAAGTCCTAGTTCCCAAAATATTAAATTTCACTTTTTAGAAAGCTCACGAGTCTCCTCTCTCTGTGGATCAATATAATTTAACATAGATGCGGGGTGGAGGCCAACGCTAGCAGGTCTTTTGCGTTGTGAAAGAAGATTTAAGTGGTAAATCAAGAAGCTTGGCAGAGATGCTAAAATGTGCTGATAAAACTTCAGAAACAGCTTTTCAGTTGTTTTCTGCACTTTTCCCAGAACTCAAAATAATTTTCAGCTATTGAATGAGAAGCCCATACTTTCTGTGTTTGCTTTTTCTCTATGAAACAAAAAATAGTAAGAGCTAAGCAAGAGTATCAAGAACCAGGAGTACCAAGCAAAATACCTGCTGCACGATTATTTATTTAACATTTTTTTACATGTGAGGTCTCCAGCATATCCTTGATGCTGAGGTATACAACTTCACCAATTACAAAAGAAAAAAAACATTTTGACATGTTGCCTTGCACCAATATTCAACAGAAAGACACAATGAGCATTGAGCACCAAACAGTCAAGAGGTCTGCTGTTCGCAAACTATTTTAAATGGACAACAAGATTTGTACTTTACATCCTTGCACAACAAATGGATTCTCTGGAGCGCTCAAGTCAGTTCAAGTTGATGCTATCAGTTCCGTTAATTTAATTACTATATCACAAGAATTATCTACATTCAGCCTTCATTTTTCCAGATAATCAATGAAGTGTGTAGATTTGTTAGCTAGAAGCTCCAACCACAAGCTGTCACATCTTTCAAACATGAAAATTACCTGAAATGCAGCTCACAACATCTTTATGTTGTCTAATGCTCTGTACCATTCTTCCATCAGTTAGCGAAATAACCTGAAAGCTGTTTTCGCAGGTACCACATGTTATCAAAAAAATTTCAGATGGTGTTGATAATGTTCCAAAGCATTGTGCTCCAAGCTCGATATTTTCAGCCAGAGGACTCCCAATTTTCCGAGGAGGAAGGATATCAGAACCAATCCCGAAAAAAGGATCCTGCAAGAAAGTTAAAAATGACTTCAAGGTTGACTAGCTAATCATAATGCTTGACTTGTTATTGCTCTAAAACTTACCTGTGAGCTAGAGAAGGTAAAGTTCCCACCGGACTGCAATTGGGTGGTCACCCATGTCTTAACAGACATGCTGAGGCCCTGGTTCACAAGGACAATGTTTGAGTCCAGCACATTAACATACAGAGTAGCTGACGGACAACTGCTTGCACATGAAGCCATTGACGTTAGGTTAATAGAACCAGGGGCAAATCGTAGAGGATGAGCAATTGGAATCGGAGGTCCTCTTCTAGGATGTTTCTTCCGGAAAAGTTGAATTGGTGTTTGACCAAAGTTGGCGATTTGATCTTCTATGGCAGACCTTTGCAATTCATCATCCATGGTATCCAGATCCACAGCATCTTCATATGTCAAATAGTAAAAAATATTTGCTGCCTGTATGACAATATCTTCAAAATTCAGTGAAATTCAAAACCAGCAACTGGTTCAAGAATTATTTGAAGTGAAAGCGAACTCCCTATACCTCAACTGCAGGTTTTCCCCGCTGCTTGTAACCAAAAACCAAATCAATCCATTGATGTAGATTTGAGCTCACATATTCACTTTCAAGGGCCTCTCTGTTCTTACTAACAAATTCCTCAGGACAACCCTACATGCATTTGAAAATTAGTTTCTAAACATTGTATACACTAAATAGTAAAGAAGATCACTAGAACTTCGGCACAAAGGTTAGCTCCTCAAACTAAGAGGGTGCCCACTTATATACAAGTGAAAAAAGAGCCAATCAATTTGTGCCAGGAGGGAACTGGAAAATTTCATATCACATATTTGTATCAGATACATCTTTCATTTTGCCCAAAAAATCCAAGTGAATAAGCATTTGCATTTTAGTCTATGCACTGCAACAACCTTGTTTTTAAGACATCTACAGTTCTTTTCCCATACTCTAATGCATGCCAATACAGTGTTCCATATGTGAACCATAGTAGAAACTGTTGAAAACAAGAATGAGTTGGGTGCATACTATTAGAACTTCGATTATTTGAGCAATCTCCACTGTATTTTGGTTTGATTATTTGTCAAAGTTCTAGTAGGTCAACTCAGATTGCATCACAAACAGAGAGAGCTATACACTATATGTGCATCCAACAAGGCAATAGGCATCAAGTCCTAAACTACTCCACCCACTATTTTAAGATTTTGAGTTGGATGCTTAAACTCTCACATATTATCAGAGAAACTCTTTTGGTTAACCTTGCTCTTAACTATAAATTCAATTGTTAGTCCATACATGAACAATAGAACTAGTTACATATGTGGGAGTGTCTTTGAGATATCTACTATCTTACATCGGGTAAATAGGCGCATCCAAAGGGGTTATTAAACACATGTACTATGCCATTAATACGTTGGTTGCTCAAATTTGAAGATTTAAATCCTTTTTGAAATGGTAAGGCATTAGAATCTTCAAATAAGGCCATATAAGTTATTCCAATCCCTGCCTATCGGAAGAGCTTGTTGTATCTGACAGGCCACATAAACATGCTATAGAAATCATCTGTGTTAGGCTGGATTCCATTTATAGGCATAAAGAACCTCTTATAGTTTGCTCCTGTTCCCTTTCTTAGGTATTCTTTCATATTTTCCCACTCAAGTAGGATATAAACATACATCATATGGCAATGAAGAACTTAAACTAGCATTTTCAGTTTAAATAAGCAGTACGAGCATACCTTAGCCCATGGAGGTAGGCAAATATCACCTATTGGTTCTCCATCTTGTTTGACACCAAAATGATATGAGTTTGAGTTGATCAGAAATTCTGGCATGTAAAAGAATTCAGGAATCAACTCTTTCACATCACTTGTATTAGAAAGGCAATTCCGATATGTTCCTCCAATGCTATGAAAAAGCCGGTCAGCATGATCGAATTTCCCACCCTACAAATTGAGAAAACAAAGAAGACAACAAGTTTTATTAGTCTTAAAAACTTTGGTCTGGGTAGAAGACGCAAAATCACACACAATCAAACTCAACCCTACCAGCTGGACGAATCACTACAGAATTAGACGACTTCAACTATAACTAGTGAAACCAGTGGTCAATAGATGAGCAATCTCCAACTACCTGAAGATTACGGTGGAGAGCTGTAAAAGGTTCCAGTCTCAGGAGGTAAAATAGCACAATTCCCATGCTCGAGTAATGAGAACCGTAGTAGAAACTGTTGAAATCAAGAAAGATTGTGCATTATGTAACGTATCAAAGGTAAAGTTTTGGAGGACATACCAAAATGTAAATTCAAATATTACCTGGGAATATCAGGGTCAGAGAAGCTGCGATATCTATCCTCAAAAACCTGCAGAGTTCAACTGAGATTGCATCACAAACAGAGAGAGCTATACACTATATGTGAAATTAGTTAACAAATAAGTACTGACTAACCTCGAACCTTTTAGCATCCAGTGCTCCAACAGGTTTTGATAGATCCCTAAAGGTAGAAGATTTGTTAAAATCGAGAGTTTCCGAGGAATAATCAGCCAGAATCCAAGGGAACACGGGATACTGGGTCAGATCATTGTAAGATCTCCCAGCTAGAGTGTTCAGAGCCATCAAATACTCAAAGTTTGTTATCTCCCTCCTCTTCCAGCGTTCTCTAGCATTTTCTGCCATCTCCAACGCCACACGTCTGTCCACAAAAGAAATAACTCCAGCCTTGTCCCTGTAACCCTTGGGAAACATACTTTCGTTTCTGTTTAGAACTATTAAGCTTCCAACGTCTTTGGCATCCTTTTGCGAAGCAAAGTTAAAAAATACAGGAGCAGTGGAATCACTGAAGAAAATTTCAATCGCTGTATATCTTAGCAAATATCTAGTCCAATGGACAGCCTTTACCTACAATGAGAAATGTTGGAGAGGATAACATTTTGGATAAAGAATATGAGACTAAATCATACAGAAAATCTTCAGCTCCAGTACCTTGAAGATTGTCCATCTCCTGTGCCGATTTATGTTGTTAGGATGCTTTTGATGCTCATCATTATTGACAGCACCAATGCTATTAATGGCTCTCCCTCTCTCGCTATCTAAATCATAACTCATGGGCCACTTGAGATATTTGTGATTTTGGAGTCCCCCTAACTGTTCCAACTTGTTGATATCAAACTTACCAGAAGAGTCAAAGTTTCTGAAAACAGATGACCCTCCTGTACCTTCGACAAGAAACTCACCAAAGAAATGCAAAAATTTCTTTTTCACTGCTAAATGTCCAGCTAACTTTCTCTTTGGTGTAACAAGGACACAGGGGACTGACATGAGAACCTGAAAATAAATCCAAGCATGAGAAATACTGAATTAGTTGTTTTCTCTATTTAGATATAGAGGTAAATTTGTACCTCACTATCCTCTGATTCCATCAGGGTGGAGGAGCAATCTAAGTCTTCCTTAGCGATGTCCTTCAGTTCACCAGTTTCTTTTACGACCTCCAAATACTGTCTATCGGACAAGTCTTCGGAGCCAGGCTTTTGCCCACTAAGCTCGCTCTCGCTTTCATTCAATTCAGATGGACCCTCATCAGTAATCCTCCTAATTCCTTTCAGCAAGAACCTCTTCATTTGCTCTGGAATATGTGCCGCAAAACCAGATTTGGCATCATTGGAAGGATTAAGAGCCTCAATACTAGGTGTGGTAGAGGTAGGACGACAAAGTTTTTCATCAAAATGATAATTCCTTCTCAACTTTTGTCGGCGACGCCATGTGTCCTCTGTTTTATCAAGTTTCCAGTGCGTTAATGTGCTGTTTGGGAAAGGATCAGCTGACCAAGGACCCCTTTCATCAATAAGAGAGCGAAAAGTGTGAATCCACTTGCCCTATAAGAGCAAAAAAAAAGGATTGTCAGGAAAAGCTTGATGTGGAAAGCATGAGAGAAGCAACAAACCAGTGACAATATTTTGTATACTCACAGCAACAATTTGCTGTTGCTCATCATATGCTAGTTGGAAAGAACTCCTTCTATTGTCATCAGAGGCAAGAATGACATTTAAACTACTCTGTATTTCATCTTCAAAAGCTTTCTTTTGGTTGGAGTCTGTGATTGTCGTTTCATCCAACCTCACACGAAGCTCATGCAACTGTGTGGTCCTATCTGCTGTTGAACTCTTGACATATTTTACTTCATCAGCAAACTGGACAGGATTGAATGAAATTTCACTAGGTATAAGTGAAGAAACAAAATTGGAAAAGAAAAAAAGATAAATAAAACTCTGCAAACAAGCTCATGAAATAGAAAATTCTAACCACATACTGCCCTTCCAATGTTAGACTAACATAGATGGGGAACTTCCTGTTTCATTAAGCCCCAACATTTTAAGTGTTAGAACAGAAGTCGTCAACAGATAAGTTCTAAAGAATAATAGCTGTTCATTTTGGTTACTGAGGTACTCGGCAAAACGAAGGATAGAGTAGTTATTGAAAGTTCTTTCAGGGGTTTTTTGGCAAACATTCAGGTGCCTCATTTGTTATTCGCTGATAACACACTTGTTATACCAGGTTGACGAGGATCAGCTCCTTCCATTGAGGAAACACATTGTAATTGTTTCAATTAGTCTAAGACTAAAGAATAATCCTAAAAATATGTTGAATGATTCCACAGGAAAAGGTGAGTAATGTTTAGTACCCGGCAGAAGTCCTCATCTGAAAAGTGTCCTCCTTCAATCACCTATTTAGATTTACCCCTTTGGGGTGTCTCATAAAGGCCAAGCAATAATGTAAACAGCAATTGAGAGACTTGAGAAGAGATTAGTAGGACGGCAAAGAGAAATTAATTAGGAGTTATCCAGCATTCGGACTTCTCAAAATCCAGTATCCCAACTTATTATATGTTATTATTGCTCATTCCTCTGACCTTGTTTTCTCTACATATTTGGAGAATATATGATCCTTTGTTGATTATTTGCTCTCTGTAGAAAACCACATTCATTTGTAAGTGCCTCTCCTTTATGTATAGAATTTGGATATAGGGATTTTGTCCCCTTTTATCAATGACTTATTAAGTTTTCATTTGACAAAAGGTTAGACAACAGTCTATTGGTAACAAAACAGCAAGCATGGCAGCCCCTGGGAACAAAATACATAAATGGAATCTGAAAACATCAACTACAGGCCAACCCAGGGAATCGGAGATATAAAAAAAGAAATCAGGTAGACTACATAAAAATGGGACAAGATTTCATAGACTATGAAGTGGTCATGATGGGAGAAATAACAGAAATTCACAATTTTCATGCATGTACTCACCAAAATGCCCTAATGGCAATGGAAAACATGCATATAATAAAATTATTTTCTGAAAAGTGCAAAATATTAAGTGACATAGGACAAGGTTAACTATTCCAAGACGCACCGCAGAAAGCACACGATCCTTTTGAATCAGATTGTGAATGGTGCTTCCCTCTTTAGTACTGCTCCCAGATTCTACAGAATCTTCTCTGCTCACTATACTTGTAGCTAGCATAAGTTTCCCGCAATTGACAGTTTCCCGAATTATGTGAGCTATAACATGAAATCTAGCCCCATCATCCAGTGCCCCATAATGAGACCTAACTGCGAGTAATGCCCTGAACATGGGTTGAATTGAATGTTATATCTTGTCAATATAAATGAGAAGTCAGACGGTGCTACATGATTTAAGAGACATAGGAAGAATGAATGAATTAAGAAATCTTACCAAATAAAAAGCTGCAAGCGGCTCTTGCTTTGCTCATCATCAGCAGTCAGAAGGCAAGGTAAAAGAGGGATAATCTGTTGTACACATCGAGATGCACGTTCAAGCGATGATTTACAAAGATATAGAATAATCAACCGAAATACAATTCTTGGACACTTTTCCCCTCTCAAAAGCATAGCCTTATCAACAGGCTTGTTGGGTTTTCCAGCCAAAGCATTGCTAATTCCCCCAGATACAACAACTGCAGCCATTTCTGCAGCTGGTATATTCAGTGATTCTACCAAGCCACGGGCTCTTTGGCTAAGTGATGGTGCAACTGACTGTGAGGACCTGGGTAACATCTTGCTTGGTCCCTTGCCATTCATCTCACTAATAGCACTCCAAATATTGTCACATAAATTCCACCACTCATCATCAATTTTCTCAACTTCATTAGTGTCAGGCAGCTTGAAAACATGACTCCTGGAAAGAAAGCAACAGTCTTAGCTTTTACAGAAATGAAAGCAGTGGAAATGCTGCGTAACTTCATCAATTTGACAAGGGTGACCATTAATAAACTGCTGCAACATCAGGTTCCTATAAAAAAAAAACTATATCTGCAGTACCTCGATAGCTTCTCATCAGGTTCTCCTTGGAGGGCATCAAGTAAAGCAGAACCAAGGTCTTTCAGCTGTTCTAGTTCTAAGAACTCTGAAGAAAATTCTGTGTTGCTGGCTGGATACTGTGGCCAGTAGAGAAAAATAAAGTTTAACACACTCTTGTAACAAGAAATGGAACAACAAAAACCACATTCCACTTCTATTAAACAAATTCATAAAGCCTCCATTTTATTAAAATGATCCCATGTTCTCTACCAACAAGTGCCATCTCATATTGAGCCAACAATGAATGCTGGGTTTCAAACAGAAATATCCCAATGGATCACACCCTCATGAAACCTACAAATTTGTTGGACTGTCATCTCTCTTTGGCATGAAACGCGATATAAATTTGGAAAGGCTTCTTTTAACTCGATCTCCCTGCACCATTTATGCGCCCAAAACTAATCTTGCTTCCGTTCCCACCTGAAACGAAATATGTCACGAAAAATCCCCCCCCCCCACCCCCACCTCTTCATGATGCTCCTCCACAAACCACGCCCAAACAGAGTTTCCAATGTTCCTAGTCCTCCATAGTCCATCCACCCTAACTACTTGCATTAACTTATTATGACATATATGATTTGGGAATAATACCAAGAATCTGTGCAAGTGGCTTGTGGACTGGGCAATAACGGGTACAGTGTGGAGGATAAGAAAATAATTACAATAATAGCAGTTAATTTTAGGTGAACGAGAATAGAGATAAATAAATGGGTAGAGAAGCTAGAATATAAAGCAAGACGTGTACCGGAAGATTAAACTTCATTTCAGAAAGAAGCATCTCATCAACAAGTTTTAAAAGATACAGCATGTTGTCTCGACAAGGCTGAGTGACGAGAACATTCTCCACTGCAGATAAGTCTAACAACTTGCGGACTAAGTCCTCGTACAGATCACGAAGAAAGTGCCTATAAGCAATGCCACCCTAGGAACAAAAGCTTGCAACAGTCAAATCATTGACAACAAAACTCAAGCTGTAAAAGGATTGTGTCACAAAGTAGAGGTAAGGACACACTTGTTCACATTGTACAAGGAGAAAGTTCACAGTCTCCTCCAAGTGTTGCCAGCCACCTTTTATAGAATGCATATAATGACAAAGAACAACACAGTAGAAACTCCTCAATAGATTTTGCTCACTCGTTTCAGTGTCATCATTAATTTTCGACTCAAATTTGTAGTTTTTCAATGCATTAAGCTTCACGGAGGCATCCAGCCATGCATTCCAACCGTGTTCCTAAACAACAATGTTCAAGCAATGAGAAGTCATTATGCCTGATAAAAAAAGACAAAGAAGGGAGCAATTCTAAAGCAGTAAGATCAGATTTCTACCATTAGAGCTTCAATGTTTGTAGTATTTGAATCGAGAAGATCAAGTAGATCGCTAATAATTTTTATTCTTGTAGGAGCATCCTTGCAACCAGACAAAAATCTGAAAATAATGGCTAAAATCTGAGGAAGGAAAAACTGAGAGCTACTTTTGCTACTTTTTTGACGGTCAAGTTGATTATGCTTCTGTAGAACCTGAAACGAAATATCCAAATAGTTCAATGAGCTTCTGCATGTGCACACACTATTGAATAACTAATCAAATAAAGCAAACTTTACAACGCAACCAGCAGCTAGTACATGGTATAGCGGCATGGACTTGCTAAGTGAGACTGTTCTTTGGAAAAGAAAAACAAGAGCACCAATTGACATGCATCACCTGTTTAGGGCTGGCACCTCCAAGCAGAACATCAAATAATGTCGCACATAAGAGATCTGTCTGAGGAAATTTGAACAGTCTGTCAGATATAACTGAGAAAATGGGCTGTGTCCTTGAACTAACTTTCCTAAGGCCCTCTGGAAGAGATTTAGATCTGCCAACAGCAATACTGAAAAATTTTGATCCTTTCTTCTCTAACGGAAGACCAACCAGAAGTCGTCCAAGGAACTGCAGACCTAGTAGCCTGATGGGTTCGAAGTCCCTGCAACAAGTATAGCACATGAAAGACATATGAAACAGACTGTGTTTTTGAATAATTCCAACAAATTAATTCAGAAGGCACATTCACAGATTCACTACAGCAATCTATATACATGGAAACACAAATATAATGCAAAGAATTACTAAGTAATTTCAAACGATACAGATTATGTTGTTACCATTAAACGAAATTGAAATGGTAACACATAAAGATCTCATGCACCTACATACACCGATCAAAACCTACTATTTCCGGCGACAGATTCTTCACATGCCGAGTGTGTGAGCCATTTCTTGACATTTTCCGGCAGTACCTAGTGAGATGTTACCTTTTTTTAGACTCAACCCTACATCACACTCTCGACTTTTGAACATCTAGACATTTTCGAGGTTTTACCGATCAATTTTGGAGATTTTTCCATTATCTCCCATCCACATTCTCCCATTGCTACAGCTCCAACACATACAACTTTAAAACCAACAGTTCCACCGTCTAAAACTCCACTACGATCCACCATTCCGGACTTGTAATCATTGATTGCAGTCTTCATCCAGTTCAGATGATTCACATCTAGTGTTGTCAAAGGCGCGCTTAAGCCCTGAAAAGAAGCTCAAAACGTGTTGAGCACTTCACATCGCTTAATGTGTGCCTTCAGTGTCATCCTCATCAAGGTTCTCAGGCATATTTTTCCTTGCCATAAGCCTCTTTTAAAGAGGCAACACTAAGCAATTGATATTTCACTTTATCGTAATTTTTTTCAATTTCTTTGTTTATATATTTGTCATTCATGCCTATAATTATTAGACTTGAACTAAACATATATATTTGTATTTTTTTTCTACCTTATGCTTTTTTTCTTTAAAGCCCACGATTTATTTGTGTTTTGCGCTTAAAGCCTCAACTAACCTTAGAGCTTTTTTGCACTCTTTGCTTTTGATAACATTGTTCACATCCGGATCAAGATTCTTTGCCTTTGCAACCTTGTCTCTCTCACACAGTTCTTTTTTTTTTTTAATGAAGTAAGGTGTTTCATTGAAAAAAAGCATCAACTAGATGCATAACTACGGGGACATAATCATAAATAGACAAAAATACAAAAAGAGAAACTTAAGCCCCTAAACATTGGCTCCCTATCTCGCACAGTTCTATTGCTACTCAAAAAGTATATGTTCTACTTGTAATCATAATCCTAGTTATACTTGTTTGAGTTATCATCGCCTATCACCATCTCATTTCGCTCTGTGTCATCATTTTCATCTGTTTCTGTTCTCTCATCCAGACTGGCAGCAAGAAATTGTGATTGAAGAGATGTTTGTTTTACCATCACTCTAGTGATAATTGGAAGCTTGTTCCTCTACCTTTGAGAAAATCTACTGCGGGTTGTAATTAGCACTGTAGGTCGGATTGATCAGCTTAAGGCACATTTAGTCGCCAAAGGCTATACTAAAATCTTTGGGCCTGACCATGGTAATACATTCTCCAGTGGCAAAAATTGTGTATGTCCATTAATACTGTCTATGGCCATTGTTTGTAGTTTGCCTCTTCAATAGTTAGATAAGAACACATATCATCACGGTGATTTAAAAATAAAACAAATATGGAGCAACCACCAAGCTTTGTTGCTCAGGGGAGTCCAGCAGTCTGGCATGAAGGCTACATCGATCATTTTATGGTCTAGAACAATCCGTTTGAGCATGGTTTAGTATATTCAGCTCAGATGTTATTCAGGATTTAGGCATGACTTACAGTGAAGCAGATGATTTTGTGTTCTATCATCATTCTGCTCCTAATATGTGCACGTATTTGGTGGTTTATATATATTTATGGTCGACTTATCACAAGAAGGATTAGGAAGGTATTACTATTTCAGCATTTTCAGACCACAGATCTTGGTCAGTTGGGATATTTATGGACTATTGGGGCTGCTCAATCCAGATCAGTTATTGAGTTATTGTCATTTCACAGAGAAAGTATGCTCTTGATATTCTTAAGGAAACAAGAATGTCAAAATATAGGCCTATCGACACTTCTACGGATCAAAATTAAGCTTCTACCATGCTAGAGGTGCTTTTCACTGATCCTAGGAGATACAGGAGGCCTGTTAGCAAGTTAAATTAACTTACCAAACCTCAACCTAACATTGCTTTTTTGGTGAGTATTAAAAGTCAAGTCTTTGATTCTCCGTGTAATAGTTACTAGTATGCGGTGACTCATATTCTCCGGTATAAAATATGCTCTAGTGAAAGAATTGGTTTACGAAGATCAATGTTATGAGTAGATTGTTGTGCATACACATGCAGATTGGGTAGGCTCACTTCCAACAGGCAATCTACTTCTGGTAGTGCAGGTAGTGCATTTTTTGGTTGGAAATAAGCTAGTGTCTGTAAAAGTAAGAAGCAAAACATAGTTCCAAGATCGATTGCAGAAGTAGAATATCGAGCAATGGCAATGGGAACCTGTGAACTCATATGGATCAAGTAACTACTTAAAGAATTGCAATTTGAAGCTTGACCAAATGTAACTTGTGTGTGACAAACAAGTTGCATCTTCATACTGCATCAAATTTGGTATTTTACGAGATGACCAAGCACATACACAGTAATTGCCGAGAAAGAAATACTCCAAGGAGACTGTCACAAAGTTCATGAAGTTCAAATGATCAGCTTCCATATATATTCACCAATTCCCAAGCAAGTTATATATAAGGCAAGCTTCGTACAATTTTTTTATGAATGACAGCAAGCTGGGTATATACAATTTGTATGGAGCAGTTTGAGGGAGAATGTTAAGTTTACCGAAAATATATTATATCATTTAGGATCAGATAGAGTCAATTAGTTTGATTGATTTCATGTAGTTGTGGAATTCTTGATTTTCCTTCTAGTTTGGAGGCTGGAGCATGAATACTTCAGAGTATTTAAACACAACAGCTTCAGGAAATAATCAAAACTGAGTTTCTCATAATTCTCGTTTTTTTGTTTCATTTCTCACAATGGTGTCCCGTCTAACAATTTAAGCTTTTTAGATGGGGTGGCTGCAGAATTCAACATTTACGATAATCAAAATATGTGCTTCAACTATTTGAGGTCATACCTTTCAAGAAGATTTACAAATATGTGACAGCCACCAATCAAATTGACTTGTTCAAGGAAAGAAGCAAGCAGCTGTTTCTGGGAAACAGCTCGAATAACCATATGTAGAACATCTTCAATACAAGCCATGTCCTGGCTACGCTCAAAAAAGGCTATGAGAGATTTTATATCTGATGCTGAAATATGCTGCCTGCATAAACAAAAAGGTAGGAGAACATCTTCAAAAGGTAGCCCACAAAAGGAAATAGCTCTATTTCTGAAAAACTAAAATAAGAAAGCTGAGCAAAAGCTTGAAAGCTTACATAGTAAAGAAGAAAATTCAGTCACTACAACAGTCAAAGAATAAAAGTTTTATCCTCTCCAAGAAAAAGAAAACTACCTGAGACTCATCTCACCAAGACTCAATAGAAGGAGACGAATTTTATGTATTTCATCTTTGCTAGGCCTCTCCCCTATAACTTGCTTTGTTACAGGATGTAAAAGAGGCTTGCTTCCAACAGCAAAACGAGTTTTGACATCATCCCAGTAAAACTGCCGAATTATGTCAAGAACACGTGGGAGCCTACATAAACTTCTCAGCAACCTTGGATCATTATCGAATTGCTGGATGAGAAACATATACAGTTCACGTTGAACCCTGTAAACTGAGTAGACCCATATAACAGGGCTGAGAAATATATGGGATATAGCATCCTTGACTAGCATATCTGACAGACCTGGCAATAAATTTAAGAGGGTTACATAACAGAAGATTCAGTAAAATGTGTCAAACTGAGAGTTGTAGAATAAGTAGTTAATGAACTCAAAGATAACAAAACAGAACACAGAAGCAGCTTGTACAACATACCACCAATTGCAACCACATTCAACAAATGTTTCAAAGCAGACAGTGTATCCATATTTAATTGCTCAGGTGGAACTGACTGCAGCAAGAAACCCAGTATTGGAAATCCAGAAAGAAGCAGCATCTGTTGTTGATTGGCTAAATTCTCATCCAGAACAGAAGCTATAAGTTCAATAACTTCAGCAGTTAAGCGCTCCTTTGTAATTGGGGTAAGTAAATCTTGGCCAGCTTGCTTAGCTTCTTCTATTTCATACAAATCAGTTTTAGTGAAAAGAGGGAAAAACACAGAGACGCCCCCAACACAATATATGATCTGTTGAAGCAGTCGTCTAGAACACAGCTGTGTCCCAACCAATACAGTTGCTTCGAATGAACTTTTATCTATTCCAGGATCCACCACAGGTGAAACATTAAATAAACGTCTTCCATTACGTGCCTAATACAGAAATTTTGATGTTTCAGTTGCATACGAACATGCAAAAAACATAATTTTCAGGTAACAATTCAAGGAAAAAGTGGAAGAACCTGTGAATTAAGTCCAAATATGATTTTGGATGCAAGACCATCTTTAACATCAAGCACTCCACTGGGCAATGGGTTATCCAAATGAACTGCAGTTTCATTATCCAGGAAGGAATACATGTAGCTAGGTCCTAAAGAATAGATGCCTTGCACATGTTCTGAAGCAATGGAATCGTTGAACAAGTAAACTGGACCAATCTGACCATAGAAAGCAGATGGATCTTTCGAAGAAAGTGTAGGACTCTCTTCCTCATAGGAAGGTAGACTAATTTTCGTGCCAATAGTGCAACAAGTCAGAGGCTCATTTACCTTTGCATATCTGCAACCAAATTGTGAAAATTCACGAAGCTCTCCTCAATTGGGAATGGATGGAACAAACTCTTCACTAACAAGATCAAAAATCAGGGGAGAGAGCAACATACCTGCATTTTTCAGAGGATACAAGAGTTCCATCCAAATAACACTTCAGTTGGCTACCTCCAGAAAATGTCCTACCAATTGTATGTGTTAAACACAAAAAATGCCACTTCTTTCTAACAAGATTGACTTGCAGCACAACGGATTGCCTTTTCTGATTAATTGACTGTAAAAGTAACAGGGAGCTATTATTTGCAATATCAGGCTAATGTGGCTTAAAACAAAGAAGGCTGGTGTAACCTATGCAAATATCGTATTGCACTCCAAGCTCAAGATTCACAGAAATGTAAACAAGCCCCAAGTAAAACAAAAGCAAATAACAACTTTGATCACCTCATATATAAGCTTGTCTTTTCCAAGAACACCAATGAATCCTCTTCCACTTTCAGTGAGAAAACTGAAAAGCCCCATTGTTCCACCACCTCTAGGAAAGCTTTCTACCCTTAGCCAACAAGTAAAAGAGAACCCCTTATTCAATGGCCACTGAACTGGAGTCTTTATCGAAATTCCCTGCATGAAGGAAGGGGAAGCATCACATAATTTGCAACATGAAGTTACTCGGAGCAAGTAGAGAAAGGAAAAAGAAAAGACAACATTCAGATTGCTACAAAGGTCATTGTTTCAGTTACCGATTCCACCCCATTGAGATCAAAGAAGGCAGTTGGTCCCTTCTCGTTGAGCATTGACAGCATGCTGGTCAAAAGCAATGAGCTGTACTGCTGATGCGACCCTACTTTCTCACTCCGGAGTAAAGCAAAGATTTTGCGTATATCTTTTCCAGAAATGCTATGCCCACCAATAACCTGAATTAATTGGGCAATTTTCAAGACAACGGTGTCCTTGCCCTCTTGGGGAAACCAATCAAGAAGAAAGTTTAGCATCCCTGATTTGACACAAGAAGCTTGATTGGACATTGAATCTCTTATAAGCTGAAGAAAAATATCAAGCCCCTGATTCCGCGATGAGTCACTGCTCTGCCCAGTTAGCAAACAGAATATCATTATTCAGAATACTACATTTCCAAAAAATAAAAAGGAGATAATTGAAGAAGAGTAACAGTGGAAGCACATCAGCCAAAATCATAATAGGAAAAACATTAAAGAAAGTGGGACTGATACCAACCTTTTGCAGGACACTGAGATATAGCAAGATGACATCTTCATTCTGAAATACGAAAAGATGACATAATTTACTAAAACCAAGAGGAAATAAAAGCTGCTATGTGTGTTTTTTTTAACAAGTACAAAAGGATGTTATTACTGTTGGTGTACATACAAGATTTCGGACTACTAACCTTTATCACAGGGCTTGCCTTGAGATCAAATTTCCCATCAACCAACATATCAAGCAGAGCATCTAAAAGCGCCTCACTTGGTTGCCATTGGCAGAAGTCCAACAGCAAGCTACGCAAAGTCTGATAACTTGTGCCCACAAGAGCTTGAAACGCAGCCTTTGGGACCAAAAGAATAACGAACGAATGAGTAACAAAATATGAACCAGCTTCTCATGTTAAATCATGAATTGGCAGGCAAAGATATTCTCCACAATTTGGACATGGAAAAACATGTACTGTTTCAGAGGACGGCCAGTAAATTATGGTAAAAGAGATACATGACAGGGATAAGAAACACTTTGATGGATTGAGAAACTGAACCTGATCGCATATATCAGAAATATCGGAATAATATGGTAAAATGGGCTTATCCCAACCTGCTTGAATACCAGAAAAATAAATGGATTGGACATTTGATCATTTTGCTTAGATGAAGGCATAAAAATCAGAAAGAATATATAGAATTAGAATCGTTTTTTTAGCATTTAAGCCATCTTCTTTTCGTTCTATATAACCAAAGACATTTTTAGTTTTGATTAGACACAGAATTGACTCGAGAGAATAAAGTGGATCCCATAGGATTAAGCTTTTTAGTGGGGAGTAATGTTGCTGCTGCCTGTCAACTAACAGTTGTTTTCTGTCTACCCCAAGAGCTTTTGTGAAAACATGGTCCTAATTCCCTTCAAGATAAAGCTCCATATTCAATTGAAATAAAAGACATGCCCCAAGTACCATGCAGCACTTGATCTGAGTCTTCGACACCAACTTCAATCATCCACTCTAAAGAATTTCCTGCTTGTTTTATCCATTATGTACCAATTTTAAATATACAACAACAACATACCCAGTGAAATCCCACAAGTGAGGCCTGGTGAGGGCAGAATGTACGCAGCCCTTACCACTACCTCATGGAGGTAGAGAGGCTGTTTCCGAAGAACCCTTGGCTCAAGTGCAACCAATTTAAATATACTGATGCATATATCCAGGAAATTTTAATTTTTAATCGTTACATGCAGAAATTTATGCCTAACCAGAAGGAAGTACCAAAGTTACACTGCCTAACCAGGAGTAGAGTATGAAAGGTTCTTCTAGAGCGGTTAACAGAAGCTTTCCCACATAGTCAACTTTTACAAAGGAAAAGACAAACACCTAAGACAGTGATCTCCTTACCATAAGGGAAATACATAGACTCCTTTCATGTGGAACTGTAGAATAACACAAGATGGCAAAAATACTAGAGTAATACAAATGTTCTTTGTTACAGAAATTTACAAGGTTCACTGGAAATTAAATAGCGACAACGAATATGATAAACAACTTCGAGTTGGCACTACAATGGAAATGAGGCCAAAGCTAGGCAATAAGAAAGAAGAAATGCAGAACCGTACAAGATGATCCAAATGATCAGGAAGGAAGAAAAGATGTGAAAACATAATTAGACAGCCTGTTTATTTAGGAGGGAGCTAAAATTACACCAGTTTTCATGTTCTCCGTAATTTTGCAATCATTACAAACAAATTATGCAACTAATTGCACGAAAAATTGTAACCGGCAGAAACAAAACGCACCTTTGACACATCGTTCCCAGAAAGCAAGCAGGTTAGTGTTTGGAGGACATTCAGAACCAGCTCTTCACCTTTGGGCACGTCAAGGTTCCCATTTAGCAAGGATACAACATGTATAAAACACTCGCCATCACGAAATAAAGCCTGATAATACTGACAACATAGAAACCACTCTGTCAACATGTTAACAGAATATGAATAGCAGACAACACATAGCTACAGAATCGTAGAAAAGCGTAGATTTATCAAGTATACCTCTATATCTGTCAAAAGTAAATCAATCATCCCAACCAATAGATCAATAGACAATTCTACAGAGTTCTCCCGGTCCTTAACATGAGTAAATGTTTCCAGATACTTCGAACATAAATACAATTTAGCTTTTTGGTCCTCCTCAGAAGATGGAACAATCTGTTCCCCCAGCAAAGAATTCACATGAAAGAGGTAAATAAATGAAAGATTAGTAGTAGTCAATAAAAGAACACACAAAAAAAAAAAAGAGAGAGAGAGATAAATAAATTGAAGGTTATTCATTCTACCTTCATCAAATCAAGTATAAGAGGAAGCATGCGATTTCTCAATTTTTCTTCCCAAAACAAATCAAACAAATGATCAACGCAGGTAGCACTGTGCAAAGTAGAGTTTTTGGCATCATTTGTAAGAGAGAAAAATTCAGTGAAGAGTTCAATAAAAGTTTCCATGCTGTTCTGCCAACTATGAATCATCTCGAAAGAATTCACCATGTCTTGGTTTAGAGAAGGAACAGGATCATCCTCAGTGTGAGGACTAGCAATGCCATGCCTTTTAGACTCTTGGGCCTGAATGCAGGCAACTTTGAGGACACGAGGAACTGCATCGAGTGTTTTAAAAGAAGAAAGAGTTTTCTCTGATGAAGACCGCATTATTTGAAGTAGGCCCTTAGCAAGAAGATTTGCAACCCCAGGATTACAAGCAGATTGTTCAAGAGCCTCCAGCAAAATGGAGCACTCAGGCTGCGACCATAAGAAGAATAAGTTTCAGGATAAAAGGGAAACTGAATTGAGTAAGCTCACATCTTATGAAAAAAAATGCAATACTAGTACAACCAAACATTTTTGTTCTTTATTTACTTAACCTTTTCATCTGGTAGAAAGTGCATGGAAGGAAGCTCAGTAAACAACCGGGAAGGTGAAGCATTATAGGAGGCCCCAACACATAATTGACAATGTCATTAAGACCAAAAATGCCGACCAGCACAGTAGGCTAACATAAACAAGGGAAAAATCCTATCCAGACTCATGAATTGACAAATTTCACCCAATACGCAAACTGAGGAGAAAAAATGTTACACTTGCAAGATAATAAGTCCAAGAAAAGTACCAATACCAGCCATCAAAGCTTAGTCCAAGTGGAAAAGATTGAAGGGACTTGCGACTTAGGTCACGTGTCGAGTCTTGCACCATGCGAACTAAGCCTGGTATTTAAGTGGAGAAGGGCTGCATACTAAAGACTGCATTTGGTCCTAAGTGTTGGCCCCAGACAGATTTCTTGGTCATCAAAAAAGGTACAAAGTAACACTTTGTATCTTCTAAAGAAAGGGTGACAAAGAAGAATTATGCATGAATAAGCCATTTGAAACTCTTCTAAAATGCAACAGTATGTTGAAAGCTGATAATAGTATGCCCAAAAATCCTACTCATGCACAACTAAGCCCAAAAATACTCTGCCACCAACCTTCCTATACTCTTCTAGTTCTTCAATAGTTCCAGAGTTGTTCTTGGCATTGCCCTATTCACCCCCAACATACTAAAGAACATGTGCCACAGATTTACAATTGTCTTGCAATGCAAAAAAAAATGTTCATTGGTCTCAGCATCCTGTCCACAAAGCAAACATCTTGAGCAAATATGAAGACCTCTTCTTTGTAATTTTTCTTGAGTTAAACAAGCTCTTTTAACTACCAGCCACACAAAACAAGATACCCTGGTAAGAATTCTGAGCTTCCAAATAAATTTCCAGGGTCAGACCATTGTCACAAAGTTTCTCCTATTTATATTCCAGTAAGCAGGTTTGACTGAGAATGACCCTTTACAGGATAGGTTCCACAAAATTATACTCAAAGAAAGGGGTACACGTGCAACGCAAGTATCCAGAGACTAGTCAGAAAAGATATATGTAGTCATATAATGCCTATTATCCGGGGGGGGGGGGGGGGG
>JAJONR010006670.1:0-52506 GCA_029582245.1 Solanum etuberosum | reverse complement strand
ATAAACGAGTAATCGTTTGCAACTTCTCCGTCCAAGGTAATCATTTTTAAATTTCAGTATTTAAATTATACTCTCTCTCTCTCTGGCCGTGACTATGTCCGGCTAAAAGGATTCATATCTATGTTGACCAAGTAGTTTCTATTACATAAACTCCATTAACGTTCTAGACTTTATCAAAATATAAAGGATCATGGTATAACTTCTTAGCTTGGTTCTGAGATGGTGGTACAGTCGACATAATACTACTCTTATTGGTTCGCCTAGCAAGCTGTCTGACCGCAAAAGCCCGTGGAGTAAAGGGCGCCATAGGTCGTAAACAGTTAGAACTGCTAGATACGAGCTCAATAAAAGTACGTATTATTGTTGGACAGGCCCTTTGCTCGGGTAAAAATTACCATACAGCTATCAACCTATAACAAGATCTTGCATATTTCGATTCTTATTATTAAATAAGGATATTTAATGACCTTGGTCTGGACGGCTTGGCGGATTACCGCCATACATACATTTTAATGTATATATCAAATGATATATGTATTTGTTTTTATTAGGAATAATATACAATTGCTTATTAATTAGAAAGGAAGAACTGGATTGAATTATCAGTTTTAAATCGGAAAATATTTGTTGTATTGTGAATGAAGAAATCAAACTAGATTTTTTATTGTTGAAACCTAGTAAATGAAATTAAGAGTTTTTGGTAGGGATGGCAATGGAGCGGTGCGGGGTGGAGTGGGTTAAGCTTAACCCGCAAATTTTTTAATCCACCCCGCTCCGCATAACAACTTTTTTTCATTTTCAACTTGCCCCACCCCGCCCCGCATAGACCCGACCACATAACTTTTTTAATACTTTCTTTTTCTAGTTAAGTTTGATACAAAAAATAAAATTCATAAAAATAATTCTTTTTTCATTAAGTTGTATAATTTAATAGGATAGTGACTTAAAAAATTATTTTTAGAGGTCAATTGGGAAACTGTATTATTTTTTATTGAACTATTTTCATTTACTATCTTGAATATTTTAGTAGCTTTATAGAAATTATCTTAATAAAGTAATGTTGTATCACTCTTATAACAAGTTAAAATTATGTTGAAACCTACATAAAATCACATATACCCGCAACCCGCCCCACATCATATTAGTATTAAAAAAACTCACTTCAACCCGCCCCGCCCCGTTGCCATCCCTAGATTTAAGGGAGAATCTTATAGCTTGAAGAGTCCATTTTGATAAAAAAAAATTGTAAGAAAATACATTTAATGTGATTCGTGGGATATTTTTCATTTTAAACTGATTTTGCCACATCAATTAAGGAATTAATTGACAATTGTATCTGTATATACGATATATCACGTAAAGTAATATATCCGACGGATACATCGTGTAAAGTAACATCCCGATACACCACATATGTCCAGATACATCGTAAAGTGATGTATCCGATCGATACATCACGTAAAGTGATATATCCGGCGGATACATCGCGTAAAGTAACGTCCCGATACACCACATATGTCCAGAAACATCATAAAATGATGTATCCGAACGATTCATCGTGTAAAGTGATGTATTCGATTGATACATCGCAAAGTAGAGATTTTGTATTTTTTATAGAAAATATAATAAAATAAGTTATGTATTTAAGTAATTTTTCCGATAGTTTATTGGAGTTTTTCGCATAACATCCCGAAGTTTTCATTTCGGCCCACTAGGCCCGAAAGTCTTCAATGGAAGAGCAGTTCTTTAACGAATCAGATCTCATTCTTGGCCTACTTCAAATGCCAGCTTAGCAGAAGGACGCGTTGACATATTTTTATCATCTTATATGATTGTCGCTGCCGGTGACGGAGATCGGCGGAGGAATTACACCGGCAGAATTTGAAATTCAACTCCCGGTATAACCAAATTTCCTTCTTCTCTCTACCATTCAGTCCCAGAGATGCATTTCATTGAATTGTAAAACCGATTTTTTTTCTATCAGTTTTGGTGTCGGTGGCCGTGTGGTAGCGGCAAAGGGACTCGAGAGCAGATATATGGCTTACAGGAGAAAACAGCAGGTGCCTAAGGTTTCTACCTTGTCAAGTGATGTTGGAACTCCGCCACCACTTCCCGATGAGAGTTCTTCTTCTTCATCTGCTTCTTCTCTGGCTGCTAAGGCCATAAGAGCATCGTCAGCATACAAAGACTCTTCTCTTTCCTCCGCATATGGTCAGTCAGCTCTTTCAACTCCTCGCGACTCGTATCTGTTACGATCTTCTGCTGCCGTTTCAACAGCATCATTAGCCTACAAAGACTCTTCTCTCTCCCCCGTGTATGGCCAATCAGTTATTTCATCTCTTGGCGACTCAAATCCGTTACAATCTTCTGCTCCAGTTTCAACAGCTAAGGTTAGCTCTTGCTTGCCTTTAGGGTACTATGCATAATACATCACAGTTTTTGTTTGGCATTTTACTCATTTCCACGTGCTTTCCACTACTGCTGCTGGTAATTTTGCTTCCTTTCAGACTTTCAGTATCTTGAAGAATTTTAGTCCGCTATATGTTGATTTTGCCTTGAGAGTAGAACTACATGTTAGGGTGAACTTTATCGTGTTGTTATGGGTTGATTGTGTCTATTCTTCTTCTTCTTCTGTTTTTTGTGGGCCAAAGAACTCACTTTTTCTGTTGTTGAGTTGTGCTTTTACATTGATGTTACAAGTAACAGTGGTATGTGCTGTTTTTCATTTTGTTTTTCCTTAAGCATATGCAGGTATACAATTGTCCCATTTACATAAACTTATTCTTTGAAGGTCTAGGAGTGGTTTTGTAGGAAAATAGAGAAATGAGGACTTTTACAATTTCCCTTTGGAAAATGTAAAATTTGATCCTCTGGTTTCTTTCGGTTGTTATGTGTCTATAACTAGATGTTATATTATCTTTTCTGATTTGTAAATTAAGGTCAACATTCAATTTTTCTTTAGCTACATATAAAAGTACAGTCTAAATGTCTGTTAGAGAGTGCAGTGTTCTTCTTCTTTCGTATACTTGAATGATATGGAAAAGGATAAGGATGAGCTTCCAAGCTTTGGGAAGGAAAGATGTGGAGGGATGGGGAATAGGGAAGGATCTTGCCACCAACTGGGGGATGGGGGAGTCATAAGATCAGTGATGCATATTTGCAGCTGCAGTTTCAAGTTGTATCTATTTTTCTATTAACCGTGGTATTTGTACCTGGTTGTCATTGGATACCCGATATCTCTCACCAAAGTAGGTACTGGGTAACTCTGTCTACTAAGGCTTGGGAAAATAGGAAGAAGTTACATACTCCCTCCATTTCTAAAAGAATGACCTGCTTTCCTTTTTGGTTTGTTTCCAAAAGAATAACCCATTTCCTTTTTTGGCAACACTTTAATTTCATCTTTCTACGTGGCATGTTTAAGACCACAAGATTAAAGGACATTTTGGTACATTTGTCATAACATTAATTTAGGACCACAAGATTGAAAAGTCTTTTTTTATTTTTTTTAAACTTCATGCCAAGTCAAACTAGGCCATTCTTTTTAAAACAGAGGGAGTAGTATTTTTTGTCTCCAGTGGGATTTGAATTTGAGAAGTCATGGTTCTCAATCTACTTCATTGACTGCTAGGTCACACCCTTAAATGCTTCAAGTCGTATCCTTAGATTATAGGGAAACAGATAAGGATCGGCTGCCAAGTTTAGGGAAAGAAAGAAGTTTAGATTGATAGGGAATGGGAATCTTTCCACCAGTTGGTCGTAAGGGATTGGGTAGAAGGACAATCTATAGAGTTACTGACCTTGTTATCAGTTGTTTGACTTTGGCATTGTCTCTTTTACAGCTGATAAATGGAGTTCTCCTTGCTGTAAGAATACTCTTTTTAAATGCAGGATTCGTCCAGCTATGAGTATACATCAATGAAAAACTTGAGTGAATCCAAACAAGGTATTTGGGGAGTATTGGCTAGGAAAGCGAAATCTATTATTGATGATAATAATACAGACCAACCACATGTAAGCGAAGTAAGAACAAGAATGCAACATATGCCTGATAGTGCAACCATTGGTCAGGTAAGAAATTTATGTTGAAATTAAAAAATTTATGGTTGCCTGTTTGCTAAAACTTTTTTCCGGCTATGTGATGATGGTGTATGAGTTAGGCTTTGGGGATACAGATTCTGAATTTGCACCTTTATTTTATGGATTGCAGCAATATGACAGAAAACAGTTGCCTGAAAGTCGTAGAAAAGCTGAGGGCCATAAACTACAGAAGGGATTAGATGCTCTTGCATCTTCCCTTAATTACATTGGTGGGACCATCGGGAATGCTTTTGAGGTATGCTTTTGTACAAAGTTTCTTCCAAAATTTTCCATCAAGAATAAAGGTACCAGTTTCAAAAAAAAAAAAAATCATCAAGAAATGCCACATTTTAAACTTTTTGAATGTACTAAGTGTGTGGATTTGGAAAATATTTAAAAACTTGATCACTCCACTACGCCTCAATCCAAATTAATTCGGTGGTTTGTGTGGATTGTTCCATTACTCGTCTATTAATGCTTATAAGGCTAGAGGTTAAATTTCACACTTATCCTTGTATGTACATACAAGTCTCTGGCCACTATATAACGACTCTTGGCAAATGTTGGAACTTTGATAAGTGTAACAACGGCAACTTTATCCTAATTTATCTAGTTGGTATCACCTACATGAATCCCTTGCTTCTATTGTTTTTAGTCTATATAAATAATTTTTGATACTTGAGCCAATGGTCTATCTAAAACGGTTCTCTAATTCACAAGGTAGGGGTAAGGGTGCGTACACACCCCTCTCCCCGGACTCCACTTGTGAGATTACACTAAGGTATGTTTGTCGTTGTTGTAGTCTTTATAAATAATATAAATTATGTGTATGGGTTTTATCTATGTTCATATTGATCTGATAGGTTTTAGGTATCATAGATTAACTTCTACTTTCAAAAAACTGAGAAGTTAAGTAGCTCCGTTTGTTCGAAAGAGAATCATATAGTTGAACACATTATGTTGCAATACAAGGCATTAGTTCTTTTATTCGTAAATTTGACAAGCCAACTTAAAAGCCTGGAATTTTTTGTTATGTGATAGTGGAAAACTTCGTAGTTAATTGCCTTAGATTCATGAGTACTAAGCTGTTGATAAAAGGTGGGTTTATGGGTTGTTTGAGGGAGCTGGGTTGTGATTTTAAAATTATTGCATTTGAGGGGTGCACAAAATGGTATCATGCAACTTAGGGTGATCTTAAAGCCAGTTCCCAATAGGTTTTGACAAGAGATGGTAATTTCTTGTGATCACATTAAAGGGTCTTGAAGAAAAGAAGTGGAAACAAGCTTGTATGTTGACTGAATTGCGAATGAATGAATTGTGAGCTGCAAATGTCTCAATGATAATTCTTTTCTCCAACTTCTCTTGACGCAAGCAGCTATTTTGACACTTAAAAAGGAACTAAATATATACTCAAATTCATATCAAGTGAGAAAAACTCAAGTTGTCTTGTACCTAAATTTCTGTGCTTAGATACAAATCATTTGGATGTATCTTGTTGCATTTGCTGGATTGTTGTATATGTACGAAATGTTGGCGGAGGCACATTCAATGCTTTGAGCATCTTCACTTGTCATGTTACAAGGAGAGAAGCTCAAAATACCATGTGATTTCTTCCCATTTGTTCTACCCGTGGTGGATAGAGTTACTTGGTATCTATTGTTGGTGGGAGGTGACATGTATCCTTGGAATCAGTTGAGGTGTGATTAAGCAGGCCCCGAACACCACAGTTATAAAAAAAAGCACTTAATACTTTAAATTTTTTCTTTATTAAGGATGGACTACTAAGGGCCTCATTTTTTGCACTTAATGGATGTATGAATTTGAATCATTCAGACTACAACCCATTACGTGCATATATTTTTCTTAAATCTTTTTACCACTTAGTGGGTCTTAAGAGCTCTGATTCGGTCCGATCGAACATGAAGTCTTAAGATCATTAAGTGCTCTTTGGTTATCAAACTACATTAAATGCTTAAACATCAAGTGACACTTATTTTCACAAACACACTTATTTTCATAATGCTTGAAATTTGAATATACATATTGTTTAGTATGTAGTATAGATACATTGAATTATTATCAACTATATATTTTATATATTATTAGTTTAGTCATCTTAGTATGTAATATTAATATTTTCTCAAATATAATGTTGATGTAATATTTAATTACTCTCTTCATTTCAATTTGTTTGTCTTTTCTTGATTTGACAGAGAGTATGGAAGTAAAAGTTTTTTGCTCTTGTGGTTTTAAACAAAGTTAGGTAGAATATATCAACATTTCCTTTAATCTTGTAGCCTTAAACATACCACGTGGAAAGTTAGAATTAAAGAGTTGTCAGAAAGAGAAAAATACATTCTTTTTAAAACATTTTATAAAGGAAAGTAAGGCAAAGGCAAACAAATTGAAACAAAAGGAGTATTTGTTGTTGACTTGTTCTATTGTTTAAATTTTATATTTAATAAATTTTTAATTCAACATTTTCATATGTTAAGAAAATAAGCATTATTAATCATTCATTGTTTAGAATCACCACCGATAACCATCATTGTTGCCAACCACTACTGTCACTCGCGACCACATAATAACCTCCATCATTATAATTATATCCACTGCCACCACTGTCGCTGTCACCTTCACCTTCACCTTCACCACCACCACTACCACTATCAGCCACTGCACTGCTATACAACTAGCACTGCCACTAACTACCACCAACACATCGTCAACTACCACACATTCTTCAACCACCACTATCAACATCGTCAACTACTAACATTAACCAACTTCACCATCACAAACACCATCATCATTTCCAACCATCACCATCACGCCAGACACTACAACACCAACCACCTCCATTATCATAACTATCATCACCACCATTACTAGCTATTACCACCACCATCCTTGCAAACCATAACTACCATCGCTAGCAAATATAATTTTTTTTTAAAATCAAATAATTTATTTTATTAAATTTATATTTTTCTAATATTAAATTACTGTTTTATGTGAATTCTATATTTATTATATTTACAAATAAATAAAATATGCATATTCAAATGTTGTAAAACAAACAGTCTTAACTATTTAATGGTCAGATCTAGAGATAAAATTTTAATCATTGAGATGTACATTCAGATTTAGACATCTTAATCTTAATGAAAACAAATGAAGCCTGTGTTTGGCATGTAGGAAAATGTTTTCCAAGTAAAATGATTTCCCAGAAAATGTTTTCTTGGAAAACAAGTGTGTTTCTTACTTATTTTCTAGTGTTTGGTAGGTAAGCAAGAAAATCTTATACCAAGAGCATTTATATGTTATCTAGCAAAACACTATGGAGGCGGGATGGGATGGAGAGTGGGTGTTCGAGGGTTGCGGGGGGTGGGATAGTCAAGGGGTCGGGGTTGGGAGGATTGGGTGGGTGGGAGGAGACAACAAACTTGGAATGTCACTTATGCAACTTGTTTTCCCTACTTCCATTAGGGAAGTCATTTTCCTCATTTTTAAGGAACTTGTTTTTCTTCGAGAAAATATTTTCCAAATATTTTGACCAACCAAAAATAGGAAAATTGGAAAATACGAAACACACTCTAAGTGTGCACTCCAAAGCAGTTTGCTCAAATAGCACAAATATTTTTATCTCAACTGTTATCCAGTAGTATATTTCACTGCTAAACTGTTATTGCAGTTATTCCATCAGATTTTTTCCATTATTTTAAATTGTTCAGAAAAATGAACAACAGCAACAGATAGAACATTCTCCTATCTTTTTAAAAACAGATCCGTGGCCTTTTCTTGTTTGTGTTAATGTTGATGTTATGATTATTATTATTATTTAAGTGCACTTAAGTAGATATATTGTGTATTTTCACCTTATAACCATCAATATTGGTTTCAGCACCACCTCCTGCCTCTTTTTTTCTTGATATCTGTTCAGGCAATGCTGATTCTCTTATTAAGATAGAATATCTGGATTTACTATAACAGGAGGGTCTTGCAGTTGTGGAGAATCGTACCGCAGATATCATTCAGGAAACCAAAAAGCTGCAAATAAGGAAAAAAGATAGCAGCTCTGTTCCACAGAATAACGCTTCAATGAGTGGCGCACATCAGCAACCTCTGTTGCGGGCCCACATGCAACCCCAGACACAGACTGATTTGGAAACTCAACTCAAGGCATCTCGCGACGTAAGGTGGCAACTGTGTAACTCTGGTTTAGCAATTACTTACCATAATTTGGGGTTTTCATGCCCGATTTTTTATTGATTCGCATCCATTACGTTGCTACTGTGAACCAAATAGTCCCCAACAGATTTAGTATATGTCCCTGGAAGTCTCTTGGTGGTTTTGTTGTGCTTATCTGCATAAGAGCGTGACTTTGTCATACCTAGTGATGGTACCTGTTTTGGCTATTTATTGTTTCTTTTTGTTCACTGAGGATCCAGGTGATGTCCTGCTTTCAATCTTTTTTTGGTTAACAAGGGAACCTGCAGTCGCTACCCTTCGGGTGCGCACAGGTAAATCCCCCTCCTGTGCAATAGCCCGCAAACCACACAAGAGAGGTAAACCGCACTACGCAAGCTCCGTGCGGCAAGCTCGACCCAGAAAGCCATCATAGGCAAGTGGTTTTGAACTTGAGATCTCCATTATGGAAGTTCCAAGCGAAACCATCTGAGTCACCCTGAAGGGTCTGCTTTCAATCTTTTCTCTCGTTCTTGTGGATTAAGGGGTTCTTTCATTATTCAGATTTCTTACTTCGTTTGTCAACATTAGAATCCAAAATATATTCTTCACCATCATTTTGGAAATAGTACATTATGTAATATGCTGGTATCTCGTCGTATTTATCTACCATAATACACTGTTGGTCAAGGAATTCTACTGAAATTTTTGATTTGGATCTATGCTGCTCGGACTCTTCAAAAATGTCGCCAGGTGTATGTTGGATCCTTTAAAGTCAGAACATTTTTGAAGGATCTTACACGGGTGCGCCAACATTATTGGAGAGTCCAAGCAACATAGATTTAGATGACTTTAACCTATCTCACTGTTGTGGCCTTGCGATCAGTGAAGATCCTAGAGTGGGAAGTTGTTGACAGCTTTCCTGAATGTATGCTGGTTTCATGTCTTGGACATTACATGTATTTCTGTGAGATGCATGATACGTCTGTTTTGGGTTAACAGGTTGCAATGGCAATGGCTGCAAAAGCAAAGCTTCTTCTTCGGGAGCTGAAGACTGTGAAAGCTGACCTGGCTTTTGCTAAAGAACGTTGTGCACAGCTGGAAGAAGAAAACAGAATTCTTCGAGAGAGTCGTGAAAAGGGCGGAAGTCCTGAAGATGATGATTTGGTATTCCTACTCCCTTGCTTAACTCAAAGGATTAAACTTGGCAAAACTCAAAATAATAACAGGAAGTACGAAATAATCCAGTTCAAAATCTTTCTTCAATTCATTTAGAGGGTAAGACAGCTGAGTTTTTGCACTTTATGTTTCCTCAGCTGCATCCTTCAGCAGCAAAAGTTTCAGTATATTCATCTTTGTGTCCAATGGCACTGGGATATCCTGGACCTACTTTTATGGAGTTTATTGGGGGATGGGCCTTCTTGCTTTGTCGCCATAACTCATGGCATGCAGTGATGAGGCATTTGTGCCTGCTTTTTGTTGCACTTGTTTCAGATTTCTGTTATTTTCTAGAAGTTTGTGTTCATGGAAATAATTGTAGTTGTGATATGCACCTATCAGATAAGGCTCCAGCTCGAGACACTTTTGGCAGAAAAGGCTAGGTTGGGTCAAGAGAACTCAGTCCTAACACGGGAGAACCGTTTCTTGAGGGAGATTGTTGAATACCACCAGCTCACTATGCAGGATGTTGTCTACCTCGATGAAAATAGTGAAGAGGTGACTGAAGTGTACCCCATAAAGGTACAGACTTGATATGCTATGATCTCAGCAGATTATCTGATCTTTTTCAATCTAACTAGCTCCTGTGACCCCAGGTTGTAAGTCCACAAGTGACCAATGACAACTCATCTCATCCTGTGTCATCCTTAGAGACGAAGGATGTTTCGTGTGATATCACCTCTCTGAGCTCTTTCATCCAAACTCCTGCTGAAGATGATTTAGGAAGACACTGATTTCCAGTTGCTGGATGTATTGCCTTGATATTCTCCAACCGAAAGTGTGAATGGGTGTTCAGTGTGATTTCTTTTGGTTGAGCCTGGTCATCCTGAAACTTAATATGTATTGAACTTTCTTTTATCTTTTTTTGGTTTATTTTCTTGGTAGGAAAGGCAAATGCACTGGGGTTGGAGAGAACAACGTGAATTGTGGCTTGTTTAGTTATGCTGTAAGCTAGCTGGTTCTCACTGCAACGATGTGGAGGTCTTCTACGAATGTATATTAAAATGAAGAATTAATATAATGTTTCTTTAATTCAAAAGTCTTTTATTTTCTTAAAGTCTTGTGTCAAATTGAAAATCAAACAAGCCAATTCAAACGGAGGGAGTATGTTTTGTGGAATTATTGGTGTGAACTTTCAAAGATTAACTTTTTTATTGGTTGCAATTTGGAAATATGTGTGACCTGATATAGAGAATCTTTTTAATTTGATCCCAAAACAACGTGAACTGAAGGGAGAAGTAAACATAGGGTTTCTAAGCAATCAATATGTTTGATCCGTTCATCTATTTTCGAGGACTATGTTAACCTACAGTTGAAACCTTATTCAATAAAACACACATGAATTGGTCTAACCCTATGTGTACTCTTAAATAGAATCCTCTATTTGATTCGGAGGAAGAAACCACTATAGCCATAGCTTGGATCTCCTTCATCTCACTCCCACGGAACATCTTTCGGCATAGAGGCAATATTCTCTTTGGCATCAACTGTAGGTAAACACCTACATGTAGATATGGCTACTCGTAACAAGACTATATGTAGTTGTGCAAGGGTCAAGGTTGAAGTTGATTTACTCGGTGAATTCTCAAAATGTATTAATATTGGGATGAAGAAGCAGAAAATTAGAGAAAACATGAAGAAGTGGATCATAATTAATTATGATTACATTCCCAAGTATTGTAAAAACTGCAAGTTACAATGCCATAATGAAAGGCATGGTTTATCATTCATCTTGAATTGATTGTATCCAAAGGAGGAGGAGGAGAAAGATGACTAAATAGATACACAAAAGAATGCAAAGGAAGCTGCTAAGGGGTCACAAGAGCCAACCAAGTCTAACAAAACAATGCAGGAAGGGCAAAGTAATGCAAATCAAGGAGAAAAGGGCAAACAAGTAGATAATAATGATTTCAGACAGAAGAGACAAAAGAATGACTACAGAAGAGGGAGACAATATAATAAAGGAAGAATGGAACAAAACCCAAGACCTATTCAGAAGACGGATCAAGGGGTGACTACTCTTAACAAATTTGGTGTCCTCGGAGATGGTCAGAATACTCATAAAGTTAGTAATGAAGTACCAAAGGATGTAGTAGGGGATTCAACAAAGCAATGAATTGAAAATGCCTTTCGTAAGTAGTTGGAAGACCAAGGGAATCCTCTACCCCTCAAAGGAATCATGCAGAAAAAGTAGGGGTAGAGCAGGATAATCAGAATAAGGTTGAACCTACAGATCATGTTAATGGTGTAGAAGAAGAAGAACCTAACCTACTTTAGGTGATTCTTATTTATAGACCACCTAAGGAGGACCCTTCTATAGATGACATGTCATAGGAGGATATTCATCATATGAAGGATATAGAAGAAGATGAGCATATAGAGGCAAACATAGAGCAAAACTAATAATATATCTTTGCATCAGAATAGGGGAGGAGGAGGCATAGCAACACAATATAACATGAAATATTAATACTACAAGAAAGAACACACAAAAACGCAAAAAAATAGATAGTTGACAAAGCAAATAACAAATAGAGATCACAGTCACTTTCATATATCATCATCATTAACAACAAAATCAGTACAATCCCAAAATTCAGGGTATGGACAGGGTAGTGTACGAATACCTTACTACTACCTCGAGGAGGTAGAAATGTTATTTTTAAAAATCCTCCTATCGAGTAATGAACTTCAGAGATGGTAATAAAAAATATAGAAATAAAAATACGTAGAAGATAATAAGAAAAACATAACATATATACCAAAGAGGGCAACAACCTTAACTTGATAGTTATTACCATTAAAAAACAGGTGGTGCCATAAATTAAAAACTTGATTATGCTTCCATGATTGATAAACTTGTCTTCTTGATTTCAATCACTTTTATGAAACACCCACAGATCCCTCAAGAAATAAACGCTTTGATACCAATTATAATAGACCTTACCAACTAGTGACATGTTTAAAAGTCGTGCGGGCCTAGGTCTAGAGTGGACAATATCACTAGCGGGTTACAATTGGTATTAGAGCGTTTATTTCTTGAGGGATCTGTGGGTGTTTCATCGAAGTTATAATTTAAATCAAGAAGACAAGTTTATCAATCATGGAAGCATAATCAAGTTTTTGAGTAATGACACCGCCTGTTTTTAATGGTGATAACTATCAGATTTGGGAGGTAATGATGAAAATTTATCTAGAAGCCATGGATATGTGGGAGGCAGTCGAAGAGGATTATGAAGTTCCTCCATTGCCTAACAATCCTATTATGGCCCAAATCAAGAATCATAAAGACAGAAAAATCAGAAAGGCTTTTATTTTCAGCAGTATCTTCTTCAATTTTAACTCGAATTATGTCTCTAAAGTTAGCCAAAGCCATCTGTAATTATCTCAAGGGAGAATACAAAGGGAATGAAAGGATCAGAGGTATGCAAGTGCTAAATCTTATAAAGAGATTTTGAGATGCAGAAGATGAAAGAAATCGAAGCCATCAAAGATTTCTCTGAAAGGCTCTTGAACATAGCAAACAGGGTAAGATTGCTTGGTTCCTTGTTCAATGATTCACGTATTGTTGAAAAGATTCTGGTAACTGTGATGGAAAGATTTGAAGCAACCATAACTACTTTGGAAAATATTAAGGATCTGTCCAAGATCAACTTCGCAGAGTTGTTGAATGCTTTGCAGGCTCAAGAACAACGAAGGGTCATTAAAGAAGAAGGAAATACCAAGGGAGCATTGTTTGCCAAGCCTCAAGATGGAGGCAAAAACAGAAAGAAGAAAGAATAAGAAGAATGGTAAAGACATTTCAGCAAGTACTATCAGAGGAAAAGCTGGACACTCAAAGAAAAATTATCCTCCTTGTAAGCATTGTAACAAGAAAGGTCATGCACCATACAAATGTTAGAGAAGGCCTGATGTTAGATGCAGTAAATGCAATCAACTTGGGCATGAAGCTGCCATTTGCAAGAACATCGGTCAGCAACAAGAAGCAGAGGCACAAATTGTTGATGGTGAGGAGGAAGATCGACTCTTTGTTGCTACATGTTTTTCAAGTATATTATCGAGTGAGTGTTGGCTGATTGACAGTGGATGCACTAATCACATGACAAATGACATGTCTCTCTTCAAGAAATTGAAGTCCACGTCCATTACTAAATTCAAAATAGGTAATGGAGACCATCTTCCTGTAAGAGGAAAAAGAATCATTGATATTCCAAGTCATTCAGGTACTAAAACAATTTCTGATATGCTTTATGTACCTGACATATATCAAAACTTGTTTGTTGTTGGTAAATTAATGGAAAAGGCTAAAAATTAAATTTTGAAGATAAACATTGCTTGATCAAGGATGCTTCAGATCAACAAATATTTAAAGTAATAATGAGAGGCAAAAGTTTCTAATTAGATCCATTTGAGGAGGAGCATGTTGTTTTTTCAGCCAAAGAAAGTGTTGCAGAAGTAAGGCACAAGAGACTCAGACACTATCACTATGAAGGGTTGCTTAAAATACAAAAAGCAAAAATATTTAAGGACTTGCCTGTTTTAGAAGTAAATTCTTCAAATAGTTTTGCTTTCATTAATATTTCTTTGTTGGTTTATCAAACTGATGTTTCCACTTGTTTAATAACAAGAGAAACCAATTTTTTATGTTCTTCCTTCTCTGTAAACTAACACCAACTAATGTATAACTGTAGCACAATAAATAACGAGGAATGAAAAAGGTCTTAAGATAGGCCAACTATGAGAAACACAATACTACTACTAGTAAAAAAATGTTAATTAGGAAATAGATACATTGCGCACTTTTATCCGCTAGAAAATGAGACAACACTCAACTACCTGCTAACCTTCTACCCTAATCCACGATCTCTATAATTTTCTATCTAAGGTTAAGTCCTTGGAAAGTTGGAGTTGTGTCATGTCTTGTATAATCACCTCTACCTAATACTTCTTTGGCCTACCTCCTACCTCTCCTAAAACCCACCGTGGAGAACCTTCCACACCTCCTCCTTGGGAGCTCTGTGCACCTCCTCTTCACATGTCAGGACCATCTCAGTCTCGCTTCCCTCATCTTTTCCACCACGTAGATCACTCCCATCTTTTCCTAGATATCTTAATTCTTAAACTTATCTCTCCTAGTATAACAAGAAATACACATCAACATTCTCATTTATGTCACTCTCATCTTTTGGAATGCGAGTTCTTAACTGGCCAATACTCTTCTCTATATAACATAGTCGGCCTAACCAACATTCTATAGAAGTTTATTTTAAGTTTTGGTTGTACATTTGATAAAGATCAAAGGGTCAATTGAAAGAAATAAGAAAATATATATGGATTATCGAAATCCAATCAAATTATGAGCAACAAAAGACTTTATACCTTCACCTCTCAATTGAATTCAATCAAATAACAATAACCCAAACTCAATCAAAAATGAGAAAACTAAATTGAATCCACAAAGAGGGTAACTCTATGATTGATTAAGCTATAAGAAGTTAACACAAGCAATATTGGGAATCCACCCTAATCACTCAACTACAAGTACAAACTATGAAATACACTAATGCTAGGCTACACCTAGAAACTACAAGCTTCAAAGCTCTCAAATATTCAATTAATCATAATCTTCATAATCTAAGTCTTGAAAAATGTTAGAACTACTATTTATACTAAAGAAATAAAGAAGACATTTTTTGACAATTTTACCCTCATTGAGATAAGGGCTTTGTTTGGTTGCCCTCTTTTGGGAATCCACGCGCAACTTATACTTTTGTTTGTCCTCAAGTAAATCAAGAACACAATTAGCTCAATAAGGGTGTCTGCAACATTATTCAATGAGAGCTAACATGCAAGTTTCATTACAAGACTACTCTCAACATCATGCTACACTCAATCATGATAAAAAAACTTCAAATGATGACTAGCCGGTTTCCACACAAGCTCAAGCTCACTTTAGCTTCTTCTCTAATGTAAGACAATGTTTCAATAAATGCATTCAAGTGCTCCCACATCAAGAATGATTCCATGCTCTCACAAATCAAATCAATAAAGAAATAAGGAATCAATGCAACTCTCCCTCTCTCAAAAGAGAAACACATGCAATCTTCGTCTCATAGGTTTGCCCATATTTTTCAATTATCACACAACCTAGTTCATGCAAGATCTCAAGGGTCTTTTAAGCTTGTAATGGGGATGAGGGTTAAGGTATGGTCATTTTATCTCGGTGACGTCACCTTTTCAAAGCATTGTTTCAATCATCTTCACCTCTTCTCAAGTTCTTTTCATTATTTTGCACTTGAGAACTCAAACTTTGACTTTTCACTCATTTTATTTGGAATCTCCTTTATTTCATCACTTCTCTTTTGCATTTCCATTTTTCAAAGCATTTACATCACAATGACTCTATTTTTTTTTATAAGGAGAGGTTCCTTCTTTTTGTAACAAACTTCAAAGTTGAGTCTCATTTCATCTTTCTTTGCTGTTCACTTGGCTTTCATTCCTCCTTTCTTTCCACACCCCTAACTTAGGCTTTTGGCCTATGTTTTCTATTCAAACATAGCAATGCTTCAAAAAGGATTTTAGGTGAGAAGGTAGGGACAATTCGGTTCAAGAGCCTTTCTTTTGGTTTTGCCAACAAATGGGTTAGGCTCAAATGATGCCAAAATGGATGCACACCCTCATGAGGTAGTCAAAAAAGATTATGGATATTTGGGTTCCTTCATTGAATTATTTCTCAAGATCACGCCTCACATTTACCAAGATTTAAACAATTAGACCAACAAGACATTCTAGGACTCCACCACACATGCTTTCAAGTAAGACCTTTCCACACATGGCACTTCGAAATACACTCATTTAGAACATCCCAAGAAGATCAAAATTGTAGGTGTGATGTTCATTGCAAGGCTCACATCAAAACGCAACTAGTCAACAAAAGATTCAAAGAGATCGCTCAAAAGCACAACCACATCGATTTCATTCTTACAACACCAACACTATACATCATGCTCATCATGAGTAATATTCAAGACATTGATATTGAATACAATCGATCCTCGAATCATTATCAATGAAAACTCAAGCATTTAACAATTTTTCGAACTCATAAGGGGTTGCTAAATTGAGAGAAAATGAAAACGGTAAAACAGATATACTAAACAAAATAAAACACTATAGTATAAACAAAAGCAAACTAATACAATCATCCAAAAATAGAAAGTAACAACATACAAAGAAAAAAGGAGAATATTGGCTCAAAGGCCCTCACCCCACCAATAAGAAATAAGTAGTGTCCTTAATGCAAAGAAAATAAAGTACGGGAGGCAGAGTAAAAAGGTCTCCCTAATAGGCTAAGCATGTGGAGCACTCTCATCTAGAGTTTCAGGAAGGGAAGCATCACCCTAGGCATCAGTGCCCGGAAATAAAATCACTGGAGGAATAGTGAAGTCTGAAGAGACTCCACTGGTGTCAACTGTTGAAGTCTCCCAAAGGGATCTCTCTAGGGTTGCCTGAACAGTCACCTCATCGGTCTCATGAATTTCCGTGAGAGTTTATGAGATCCTATGATCATCCTCATCACTCCTCAGCTCCTCATCATCTGTCTCCTCGACCAACTCATCATTGGCCCTCTCAACATCCACAACAACATCATCAACTCCCGCAGCTAACTTAGGTTGCACACTGGAAGTAGGCTCACTGCTAGGCATCAGTGATGGCACATAGGCTGGTGCATCTGGCAGGGGAACATCGCCCAATAGCATAGAGAGTTTTGTAGACTGCAGTTAAGTCACATCTGCTTGCAAAGTAGCAAGCTCACCCCTCATGGTGTCTAGTGCACCAGAACTACCCTCGGCCTTTTCCTGGGCCTCTAATCTCGTAGAAAGGTTGTCCAACTTCACACCATGAGCCTTAATCAGCCCCTCACACCTTGTCACCCTGTCCCTCAAAGGAGCCAAGGCCTGCTCAATAGCCCTGTCAATAATCCCGGAATGTCTTTCTCAACCCTCACGGCTCTAACATCCATCGATCGGGAAAAACTACCCATCCGATGTATCAATTACTGGTTCAAGGAGGTACGGGTAGTAGGAGTGGGGTTTGGCACAGCTGCAGCAGCTAAAGGCAGAACAGAAGAAGAAGGTATACCCGCCTGCTCTAGAGAAGGAGCAGGTGTGCTGGCCTCAGATTCTAGAGTCTTTGGATTAACTACGAGCGTAGTGTCTGGTGGTGGCGGCTTCCTCCGAGTTGCATTGTCTCATAAATACTCAGCCTCAATCCTCTTGATTTCACTGGAAGAGGCTGGTGTGATCAGCACATCATATTTCCCCCGAAAGGGAAATCCTGCTCTCTCGCACAGCTGAGTAATATGAACTGGAACTGGAGAGAGGTCTACTCATGTCTGGGCCATAGCAACATCTCCTCAACAATGATCCTACCAATATTTATCTGCTCCTTGTCGATAATAGTGCCCACTAGCACTGTTTTAGGATGTTGAGGATCAATTCATTATGAGATGGTATGATATTGCTGCTGATAAACCCAAACCAATACCGGGCTACAATGTTTAAATTTGTCTTCTCAATCTTTGCACCATCAACCATCCAGCGGAGAAGAGTCATCAGATATCAATGGGGACATCACCCTTTCAAGGCATCAAGATCCATGTGCATCCGGATATGGTATGTATCAACATGAGTGGATGGGGTGTGTAGTACTGTGTTGATCTCACCCGCATGACACTGAATCATTTTTTCCAGCACTTCTACCTCATCTAGGGGTTTCTAGACAGTGCCCTTTCTCTTTTTAGGCAGAGCGTTGGCATAAGCGTCATAGAACTCCCTGACCCACTTTGGCACATAGGGTTGCCTGAGCTTTGTGAACTGCTCCAATTTTATGGGACTTGACTGTCTCTCATATGGCTGGGTAATCGCTCATCACCCCATCAGTTGAGAGCCTTCGCTCCTCAAGAATTTTTCTTTCTTCTTCTGCCTTGAGACTATTTAAGGCCCTTGGAGCTATGATCGAGAGAACATGAGAAGCATGTGTAGGATCAGGAGGAGGCGATACTAGCTTGGAGCAAACATTCATTTGCTTCGTGGCAATGTGTTTCCAGGGTTTCTTACCCCCACTAGTAGGAGTGTGCAGAGTGGCTTGTTGGGCATGAGGAGCCTCCGAAGGCTCATTAATAGATATGCCTCTATGCTTTTTTAGAGATGGCGGAGGAGGCGAGTCTATGTCTGATGACACCACTTGTTTACCTTTTTCTCTAGCCATGACCTGCAAAGCATACATTCAAATATATAAGCGATGAAGGTTAGTTGAAATCAAACTCATTTGGAATCATAGCTCAAAAATTAACCTGAGGCTACCTAACGGGAAGGCGGATCGCCTAACAAGATAGGCGAGCTTCGGTGAGCTCAACGAATCAGACAATATCAATCATCAAAGGGAACAGACACAAAGGGCGGATTCAATTCCAATTTGGCGATTCGCTGAGTTGGTTTCAGTTGGCTAAACAAGTCCGCCGAAACTGATAGTGCAAAATGAAAAGAAATAGGCCTCAAGGGTGATGTCCACTCTCACTCGGCGATTCGCCTAGTGGGTTAGACAAACTAAGACAAGCCCGTCGAATGGGACAGTGCCCAAGGTCACATATTCACTCAAAACGGTGAGCTGGGGCTTATTCGGCGATTCGCCTAGTGGGTTAGACGAACTAAGACAAGCCCGTCGAATTGGACAATGCCCAAGGTCATATATTCACTCCAAACGGCAAGCTGGGGCTTATTCGGCAATTTGCCTAACCTCCTTGGCGAGTCGCCTTTTCATTTGGAGTTTGCCGATCTGTCTCGATAGACACAAGTGTTGTGTACTGTCACTTTGGGCGAGGTCTTGTTCACTAGGCGATTCACCTTTTTTGCTTGGCGATCATCGATGTAAATTTTGCACATCTTTTCACACTTTTGGCCATTCTTTCAAACATATATCCTTGCCTTGCCATTTGCCTTCATAGTTGCAAATCTTCAAAATATCATCAGAACAGGATAAAATTAGGCATTTAAGATACTAGTTATTGAGCTAAGCAGGCCTCAAATGAGTGCAAATCCACCACCCATCAGAAGTCTAACAATACAACAATAACTAAGCAATAAATTATAGGAGAGGGAGGAGAAAATATATTTAAGAAGTATAGTTAAGAGATTTTAAGAGTGACTTTTTTTATTTTACATATAACAATTAATTTTAAATTTTAGAAAGAGAAAAAAGGGAGAAAAGTTTTAATTGGAATCCATGGAGTGCAACATCACATTTTCTATTTATATTATAAATAGATATAGATGTTTTCAAATATTGATTCCACAACTTTCGTTATGCACACAATTAGTAATCATAAGAATGTTTACCTCCATTATTCATAGGAACTTATACTTTATTATTTCTTTTATAATTATTTACTTAAATGTTTGGTTTAATAATATTGACATTATTTTATTAAAAATTAATACTACATGATTTGATACGTGTCACATCATATATATATATATATTTCTGGGCACGTGCACCACACGTGTATACCAAGTGAAGTTTTATGAATTTGTTAGAACCAAAAAAATCTATGAAAATGTACATGGAATGAGTAATTAAATACCAATTTGGGCCCACATAAAAAATACAAATTAAAGAAGTTTAATAGGAAGGAAATACAAAAAAAAAAAAAAATAGATACGAAAAATATAATGTACACATTCTTCTTAGGATTGTAAACATAACAATATTGATGAAAAAAGAAATATAGAATCAGTACAGAATTTTTC
Organism: Solanum etuberosum; assembly: GCA_029582245.1. Taxonomy (NCBI): domain Eukaryota; kingdom Viridiplantae; phylum Streptophyta; class Magnoliopsida; order Solanales; family Solanaceae; genus Solanum; species Solanum etuberosum. Next base: position 32,215 of record JAJONR010006670.1, on the reverse strand, counting down.
AAGTTCTTGTCGACTCCTTCTCCCTTATAGCCTTCTTCATCGAGTCAAACTAAAGCATGAATCAAATAGTACACTAATGATATAAACACTTCACTACTCTAACTATAAAATGTAAATGATAACCTTGGGTAGGGATCACATGAACCAAAAAAAATGGATTTATATAGATAAAAATGGAGGAATATCAAAAGATATCATAAAACTTTAAATTAAATATTTGGAGGTTATGAATATAAAAGTATGAAAGTTATAAATATAAAAAGTAACAATTGATAAGCAATTAAATATGAGATATGAGTATTTAATAATAATAATAATAATAATAATAATAATAACTGAAAAGGTATAAATTTCATAATACAAAAACTAATAAATAACAAATGTATAACACAAGACATACGAATAATTTTTACAATATATATAGAAAATGAAAATAACTATTCATATTCCAAAACTGAAGAGAGTCAATGCATTAGTTATACCATTAAATTAGTTAAATGATTAGAAAACTGAAAATATTTAATTTAAAACGGAAAACTAATTAAATGCTTTGAAAACAGAAAATAATATACGGTTTAGATAAATGAAGTTTTATGGTTGTTGGAAAATGGGATTGAGCCATTGAAGAGACATAACTCATAGTAATTGACAAATAAAAAAATTAACTTTTGAATTTGATTAATAATTAATTAATATATATAATTTATAATATTTTTATATAGTGTAGGGGTAAAATGGTAATTCAACTTTGCACTTTGGAGCTTCCCACTTTTAATAATACTAGTTCTGTGGCACGTGCTTTGCACGTGTACACAGTAAAAGTGAATGATTTCGGGAAAAAATAACATTTATTATTATTTGGTTATAATACGTTTGAGTTATATAAAAAAATTAGTTAAAGGAGAAAGTGTTGTTACAATATCTGACTTTACTTCCAATTACAAAAATAATCTGAATATATGTTTTTCTTCTTGGGATCATTGCAATTTAGAACTATGGAAGATATATATTGGCATGAATATTCATTTATGATAGTTTGGCTGGAAACAAATTGTACTCTTATTGAAACTTTTCACATGTAATTTGATTGTTATCCATATAATTATATAAAACTTGCTAAAATACGTTGATAGCTTTCTTGATTCTTGCTCCCCTTGAAAGTCTATGATTACAAAAGCTCTAGTTGATCACTTCAGAACAATACAAGCTTATGCATTTGCCTAGAATCTCAAATTCTCTGTTGGAGATGCATCAATATCAGTTGAAAATCTTAAATTATTTTTAAAAAAGAAGAAGAGGAAACTCAATAAAATATCATGACATAGTCTTCACGCCTTTGTCCTATTAGAAAAAAAGTAAATAGTCGCATTCCAATAACAATTTCAGAATCTTACCCATAATTTCTCGAAATAACTTTCTTACTCTATTTCTATATATACATATAATCTTTTAATTGCAAGGCAATTGAAAGAAATAACACATGTAGCCGTAGACTTTTAATACTTTATAATTTAGTTAATTGCACGGAAATTGAAGGGTTTAATATATGTAACAATAGTCTTTTAATTTGCCTTTTAACTTGGATTGCCAAATTTTCTTGGTCATTGTATTAATTGTAATGTTTTTAAAGAATAGTATGATAACGACATGTAATGAAGAGACTCAACCACAATTATTATAGTGATTATTATAATGATTAATTCAATTTATTATTTTATATTTAATAAAAATAGTATCATATATTATAATGTGTATGCAATTAAAACTTTTAACTTTAGGGCTTCCTATTTATAATTTATAAAATATATAAGTATGATGATATATATTATAATAATAGTAAAATAGTAATAATGTTTTATTATTATTATATGATCAACTTTTCATTAAACACCTTCACACCATTAGTATCTGGTATAATATAATATGATTGTATTAACTATTCAATTAATTAGATACGTTATAGTATAGGGGTAAAATGGTAATTCAACTCTCTTCTAAAGCTAAAAGTATAATATGATATGATATATGTGTGTGTGTGTTTGTGTGTGCGCGTGAATTTGAACTTTTTGAGTGGGGTGGATAGGGATGGTCGAGGGAAGGTATGGTTCTAAAGTAACAGTATTTCTGGGGTGAAATAAAAGACACTACTTTTTTATTTATATTTTGCAGATGGATAAGCGTTGGGGGTAGGGTCGCAGAGGTGGTGGAGTGGTACATACAGTACTGTACTTGTTTCTGGGGAGTAAGTGAAGACTCAATTTCTTTGGGCAACGGCGAGCTGAAGATGATGGCTCCAGTGAGGGTAAAGGTGTTCATCAATCGTTTTGATTCTATTACTCATTTAGTTGGATATTTTTTTTATTCTTAAAAATGTTTATATCAATATCACACCAAATTACATTTTTTATTATTCAATTCCTCACAGTTCAATTATTCAGAGTTCTTCAAAGCATTTTCAAATTTGGACATTTACATTTGAATTATTTAGGCTTTTAGCACATAATTAAAGAGATTGTTCGCCAATTTTTGTACACAAATGAAGGAACATAAACCAGCATAATATCAAGTTGGATTCAAACAAGTTACTTTGTGACCGTACGTCTTCATATTCATTTTAAAAAAATGCAGTTTAACGTAAAATCAAGAAACAAATCTAGTTTAAATAAAAAACATTAATGTGCTAATTCTCTAAATCACAACATCTTCAGCTGCAAACAGCAAGATGCTTTAGAAGTACAAACGTAAAATCAAGAAACAAATCTAGTTTAAATAAAAAATGTTAATGTGCTAATTCTCTAAATCACAACATCTTCAGCTGCAAACAGCAAGATGCTTTAGAAGTACAACATTTAAAATTTGAAACATATCGAATACAACAACACGAGAAGCCTACATACACTTAGTTACCCCATAAGAGAGCAAGTGACATTTAAGATACTGAACACAATTTAATGTGTTCTGTGGAGTTGTACAATATGTTGATTCCACTACGAAGACCAAAGACTGGATCTTAACGGTAAGCTAGGGAATAGGGATTCTAAACTTCATAAATCACAATCCTTGGCTCTCCAAAAATAACAACTGAACACTACACTGATTAATACATAGCTACTTCTAATTAATTGCAAATATTACCACTACTAACAAAACTAAATGCCTATAATCATTGAGAAGATTAGTTTGACCTGTTCCATCAACGGATTAAATCTGAGGAAGTAAATCCTGCCCCACTACATCAACGGATTAAACATGGTAAGTGAGGGTGAAACTGTTTTATCGGAAATTGATATCCTTCGTTGGAATTGAAGAAGGAAGTGAGGTGATTGGGCAAACTCACTAGTCAAGTCATAATTTGTTTCTTTCCTGAATGAACAGCAAGGGGCATATTCATGTCTTTAACTTGATCGCCACATCAAGTCCATCCACTGTGTTCTGCTGTGACCAAAGTTGTGCATATCTCCCAGGTCTTGATAGAAGAAATTCATGTGGCCCTTGTTCCACCACTTTCCCATTCTCCAAGACTATGATCTGATAATCAAAAACCACATGTCCAATACAAATATCATCAATGTACTCGACTAAGTCCAACTTCACAACTCGCAGGATACAACACATTTTAACCATAATAATGGGAAATGTCGACCCAAGGACGGCATATCAGATTCAACTCTTTGCACTAGTGATATAGTTGAACAGCTTATAACCAATCGTTGTCCATTAATTATAATGATTTTTTACATTAAACAAAAATGATCATATTCTCAGCCAATACACAAAATATATTTCTGGTTTGTAAGGTTCAAGAAGAAAAGGAATTTTGTAATCACATCTGATGAAATAAGTTAGAAGAAGAGAAGAATTTATAACTACACAACACTGATGAAAATCTGCAGAACAAATTATATACCAGCCATAAAAAAAAAACAAAGCAATGTACTCCTACCATCTTGAATCGTTCACTTTATGCCAATGGTTCGTCTTATTTATATCTTAAGATACAAATTTAGCTTATAATCCCTATGTCCCAAAGTTGGTTTCAATTTAATTAAGGCACGAGTATTGTGAAAGGCGCTCGCCTTATCGCCTTCGGCGAGAGGCAAGGCGAGGCCTTGTCGCCTATTACTAGCGAGGCGATCACTTCAAAAGGCGAGCGCCTCGTGGCAAGGCAGACCCTTGTCGCCTTTCACCGTCCAAAACACTGGGCACGATTACTAAGGTATTAGTTTGAATTTTGTTGTATCCAAGTGAAACGTTAAAGGGTCAACTCTTTTAAGAAATAAGATAGTGTTTGCAATAAGACAGGATCCTAGAGTTACTTTAATAATAGAGTATTATGAAGTATTAGTGTAGAGAAAAACTCACATTTACGAGAGAAAATAATTTTGGGACAACCCAAGAATAGGAAGTAGGGTAATTGGATAGTGGGGATATCTATCAAACATAAAAGATGCATGGAATACTCATTACCATATCTTGAACTCTAACTAATATTAAATTTGATGTGGATTACAATAACTTCACCTCTGGATATATCAAAAGACATTTCAAGAGAGCACCAAAATTATGCCAAACATAAACAAAACTCGGTATAATTTTCCCCGAAAAAAAGAATATATATTGGAGAAAGAGTATTCCATATGGAATTTACTAGAACACATACCTCATCACATTGCATAGCTGTAGTGAGCCTATGGGCAATAAAAACTGCAGTCCGGTTGTTTGCTAGAGACTTTAAAGCACTTAGTATTTCTGATTCTGTCGTGCTGTCAAGTGCACTCGTGGCTTCATCACAAAGCCTAACAGAGAAGGAAAAAAAGGGAAATAAAGAAAGGAAATCAACAACAATCCTCTCTCAATTAATAGATGGTCAGTAAAAGCCTTGCTGCCTGATTTGAAAGAATTAAACTGCAGTTAACATGATGATCAGCTCAAGATTATACCCAGGTTAAGGGCCTAAACACAACTGTTGATTTGTAAATATCTAACTGTGATCATATACGATTTAATTTTGTAGGATTTAAATTGATCTTATAAAATCATATCTGATATGCTATTGAATAAGTTAGGATATTAGATCAATAAAATCATCCCTTGATTCTCAAATCTGCCAGAATCAAGGGATTTGATTGCTAGATAGTTTGGTTTTCTATACTATAAATTTGTATCTCTATGGATGAATAAGATTGTACAACTTTGGTACCAAAACTTACATGGTATCAGAGCAACTTCATTCTTGTGTTGCTTATGACTAAAACAGTATTTACTGGGTTATGTCACCCAGCGGCATCGATAGAAGCCGAGAATTCTATTAACAAAGTTCCAATGAACCAAGGCAGCGATTCTTCTCATTTTTCTTTTCAGCTTACTTCTCACAAGCTGAATGGAAAGAATTATTTGGAATGGGCGAAATCTGTCCGTTTGGCAATTGATGGCCAAGGAAAACTTGGACACCTGACTGGAGAAACGAGAAAGCCTGAACCAGGAGACCCGAAAATGAACGCCTGGAGATCAGAAAACTCGATGGTAATCACTTGGCTACTAAACTCCATGGATCCTGCTAGGGATGTTTAGGAGGCTGTTAGAGAGACTTATTCTGATTTAGAGAATGGCTCTCAGATTTTTGAATTAAAAATTAAATTGTGGAAAACTAGGCAGGGGGAGAGAGGTGTTACTATTTATTATAATGAGATGGTTTCCTATGGCAAGAATTAGATCAATGCTATAATGATGAATGGGAGTGTCCTAAAGATAGCGTGAAAGCAATGAAAAAGGAAGAAAATGAGAGGGTTTATCTATTTCTAGCAGGGTTGAACCAAGAATTCGATGAGCTTCGTTCTCGAATTCTTGGAAAAAACCCACTGCCCACTTTGAGGGAAACTTTTTCTGAGATTAGGCGAGAAGAAACAAGGAGGAATGTTATGCTAAAAATAGATCCCAATCTGGAAACAAAAAATATAAATTCTTCTGCTCTAGTTGCTGCGAAAAATGAAAATGACAGGAAAAAGAAGCCATGGTGTGATTTTTGCAAAAAATACTGGCACACTCGTGAGACTTGTTGGAAAATCCATGGGAAACCGTCTAATTGAAATAAAAAAAGGGCAGACAACCATGGCAGCCAGGTCTTTCAATGTACCAGCGAAGAATCAGGGCTGAAATCTTCTCCAGAAATGCCACCATTCACCAAGGAACAATTGGAGCTACTGCACAAACTTCTCCAATCTCAACTCCAAATCAGGTTTACTCCTACTTGTTCTTTTTCCCAAGCAGGTAATGTACCTTCTGTACAGATTTTACTGGTATTAGTTCTTGGATCATAGATTCAGGGGCTAGTGATCACATGACATGGAATTCTCATTTTTTCTCAACTTACATTCCATCCGCAGGAAATAAAAAGTCAAAGTTGCTGATGGTTCCTTCTCAGCAGTTGCTGGAAAAGGGACAGTCAAACTAACCCCTTTTTTGACTCTTGTTGAGGCCCTTCATGTTCCAAAATTGTCTCATAATCTTTTGTCCATCGGCAAATTGACTCAAAACGTTAATTGTCGTGCTATCTTTGACTCTATTTCATGTGTATTTCAGGACAAGGTCTCGGGGAGGATGATTGGCAATGCTAGAGAGTCTGAAGGTCTCTATTTTCTTGAAGATGGTGACAATTCAATAAATCTAAGTTCAGCTTGTTTGAACTCTGTTCTAGTTGATAATAAAGTCATGTTATGGCACTATAGACTTGTTCATCCTAGTTTTCATTATTTGAAGCTTTTGTTACCTCAGTTGTTTATGAATAAAAGTGCATCCTCCTTTGAGTGTGAAATTTGTGAAATGGCTAAACATAGACGTTCATCTTTTTCTTCCCAAAAATATCATGCAACAAAACCTTTTAAGTTGATCCATAGTGATGTTTGGGGACCTTCTAGGGTAGCAACTGTAAATGGAAAAAGATGGTTTGTGAGTTTCATAGATGATCACACTAGACTAACTTGGGTGTACCTATTGAAAGACAAAGGGGAAGTAAAACATATGTTTGAGGCTTTTTATGTTATGGTTGAGACACAATTTCATGAGAAGATTCAAATATTTCGGAGTGATAATGGGAGAGAGTTTTTCAATGACCAGCTAGGCAGTTTTTTCACTTCAAAGGGAATAGTGCACCAAAGTTCATGTCCTAATACACCCCAACAAAATGGAGTAGCTGAGAGAAAAAATAGGCATCTTATGGAAGTAACTAGGGCCTTAATGTTCACAAGTGAAGTCCCAAAATTTCTTTGGGGAGAAGCTCTTTTAACATCCACCTATCTTATTAATAAGATGCCTTCCCGTGTTCTAGATTTTAAAACCCCTTTCAGTATGTTTCACACATATTTCCCTAATTCTAGATTGACCGCTGACCTATCCTTGAGAGTCTTTGGGTGTAGTGTATTTGCTCATATTCACGATCATAATAGGAGTAAACTTGACCCACGTGCTAAGAAATGTGTTTTTGTTGGCTATCCCCCCCCTAGTCAAAAGGGATACGAGTGCTATGACCCAAATACTAGGAAGGTTATTGTCACAATGGATGCCACATATTTTAAATCTCAATTGTTTTTTGGAACTCATCTTCAGGGGGAGAAACATAGAGAAGATTCGAGGGATAATAAGGATCCTCTTGACCTCACATGTAAGGGAAAAAATGATCCAGGTTTCATGATAGATACAGGAAATAGTATTTTTGGTGATAACCCAGCTAAGGTAAGAGATCCCAACTTAAATATTGAAAATAAGGAAACTGAGACGATACAGCTTCTTCATGATACAATTAATGACAAGAATAGGGAACAAACAAAGGAATTACAGGTTTACATGAGAAGAAACCGGAACCAAGAAAAAGAGATCAAGGACTCTCATCAGAACCAAATGTCCACCCCGCAAGATCTCATTGATACACAAGGTAATTCTATAGAACCTAATCCTGATTTGCCCCTTGTTACTTTAGACCTTGATCTTCCAATTGCTAAACATAAAGGGGTGAGAAAAGTCACCAACCATTCCATGTCAAATTTTGTGTCATATAGAAACTTGTCCCCTTCCTATATAGCTTTCCTTTCTCAATTATCCGGAATGGAGATACCGAGAAATGTGCAGGATGCTTTGAATGTTCCTAAGTGGAAAGAGGCAATTCTAGAGGAGATGAATGCTCTTGATAGAAATGAAACCTGGGAAATGGTGGAACTGCCACGTGGAAAGAAAACAGTGGGGTTGCAAATGGGTGTTCACCATCAAATTTAAATCAGATGGGTCCCTGGAGAGGTATAAGGCACGTTTGGTAGCAAAAGGGTTCACTCAGACCTATGGGATTGACTATCGTGAGACATTCGCTCCAGTTGCAAAGTTGAATTCAATCAGGGTTCTTCTGACCATTGCTGCCAATCTTGATTGGCCCCTTCAACAACTAGACGTCAAGAATGCATTATTGAACGGAACACTTGAAGAAGAAGTCTACATGGATCCTCCTTCGGGTTTTGAAGAAAGGTATGGAACTAGAGTGTGCAAGCTAAAGAAATCTCTCTACGGGCTCAAACAATCTCCAAGAGCTTGGTTTGAGAGGTTTACTCAGTTTGTAAAAAAACAAGGGTACACTCAAGGGAAAGCAGATCATACCATGTTCATTCGACACTCTCTTGATGGAAAGACAATTATCCTGATAGTGTATGTCGATGATATCATACTTACAGGAGATGACTAGCCCGAAATGAAAAATTTGAAAAAACAGTTGGCCTCAGAGTTCGAGATCAAAGATTTGGGCCAATTGAAATATTTTCTTGGCATGGAAGTAGCAAGATCAAAAGAAGGCATTATGGTGTCACAAAGGAAGTATGTACTAGATCTTCTAAAAGAGACAGGTATGAGTGGTTGTCGGCCAGCTGAAACACCTATTGATCCAAATATGAAATTCGGAAACAAAGAAGGAAATTCAGTTGACCAAAGTCAATATCAGAGACTAGTGGTAAGTTGATCTACTTATCACACACTCGGCCTGATATAGCTTTTGTTGTAAGCTTAGTGAGTCAATTTATGCACTCTCCAAAGGAAGAGCACCAAGAAGCGGTCTACAGGATTCTAAGATATTTGAAAAGTTCACCGGGGAAAGGTTTGTTTTTCAAAAAGGGACAAGATAGGGGCATTGAAAGCTTTACAGATGCAGATTGGGCAGGTTCTACTATTGATAGGTGGTCTACATCAGGATATTGTACTTTTATATGGGGAAATCTAGTGACTTGGAGGAGTAAAAAGCAGAATGTTGTAGCCCGTAGCAGTGCTGAAGCTAAATACAGATCTATGGCCCATGGGATCTGTGAAATGATTTGGCTCAAGAAGATGATGGAAGAACTAAAAAAGTTGTTTGTGTTACCAATGAAGTTGTACTGTGACAACAAAGCTGCCATAAGTATTGCTCACAATCCAGTTCAACATGACAGAACCAAGCATGTTGAAGTGGACAGGCACTTCATAAAAGAGAAGATTGAAGAAGGAAACGTGTGCATGCCTTTCGTCACAACAAATCAGCAAATTGCGGATATTTTCACAAAAGGCTTGTTTAAACCAAAGTTTGAAATTTTTGTAAGCAAGTTAGGCATGACAGATATTTACATGCCAACTTGAGGGGGAGTGTTGATTTGTAAATATCTAAGTGTGATCAGATATGATTTTGTAGGATTTAAATTGATCTTATAATTATAAAATCATATCTGATATGCTATTGAATAAGTTAGGATATTAGATCAATAAAATCATCCCTTGATTCTCAAATCTGCCAGAATCAAGGGATTTGATTGCTAGATAGTTTGGTTTTCTATACTATAAATTTGTATCTCTATGGATGAATAAGATTGTACAACTTTGGTACCAAAACTTACAACAACATTAAAATGCTATCAACTCAAGATTCTGACAATAGAGATTTACTGGGCAGTCCGGTGCACTAAAGCTCCCGCTATGCGGAGGGTTCGGGGAAGGGCCAACCACAAGGGCCTATTGTACGCAGCCTTACCTTGCATTTCTACCGGAGGCTGTTTCCAGATAGAGATTTTACTGAGCAACTAAAAATAGAGGCAGCAAGTTTCATGACAAATGATGCAAATATATGCTCTCTGTAACAGGGTATTTATATGTGGATGAAGAAGAAAGTACTTCAATGAATGGAGAAAAAAGCACTCCTGAGAAGAAAGGCAGAACCAACAGTGACATCTAAATTTGTCGTCATAAAGACGTGCTAGACCAATGGCCTAAACATTGTTACATTCTGAAAAGAGGATATCTGTGCCTCTGTGGTAAGCTGTCTGAGCAAAAGGTCTCCCGCAACATGCCTTAAATGAGCCGTCTGAGCACAATAAAGGTTTATAAGCCAGTACCAGGGGCAGGTGAATTTATACACAGGGGACAAGACTGTTAAGTGTGTGTTGTGAAGGTAAGAAAGACACTCCAGGCAAGCAATTGATAAGAGATGAAGTTGTAAGACACCAAGAAGAGAGATGATTTAAGGGAACATGAATCATTGGAGCATCTGCTAAATTGTACTAGAAACAACTAGTCCAAAAGTAATAAAATCAACATATTTGCTAATTTAATTTGTCTTTCCAGGAAAAACCTTTGACCCCAAATGTTGTGGAAACTTTTTCTGACAGTGAACAGCAGAAGAATGACACTTTTCAGAAAGTCCTTATTTGTCTCAAGTGCCTAATCCTCATAATTAAAATTGACTCTGAACTAAAGTACTAAACAAATGTTATAATTCTTTAAAGATCTACAAACTGTTGTTCTTTTACTTGGAAACTGAGGACTAATTTATGAGCACACACAGAAAATGAAGTAAAGGGAGATCCCTGAGCCAACACAAGTTCATTATACTAGTAGGTTGACAGGTGAACTTACAATATCGCAGGCGCTTTAAGGAATGCACGCGCTAGTGCAACTCTTTGCTTCTCACCACCACTTAACTGCAGGAGATGGAAAAGAAAGATAGATGTCACAAAATGAGTCACAGGCATATATGACTTTCTGAAAAACATAGAAGAATTGAAAAGCAAGTCCTGTTGATAAAAAAGAATGAGTATTTGGATGAGTGTTGTGTAATCCCAAAATGATTTCCCATTTATTTTTCTGCCTCGCCATAACAACAAGAATACCTCAATCCCAAGCTAGTTGGATTGGCTATATTGATATTCACTATTCATGGTGCTCCATTTAGAGCTGTCCCAATCCAATATTCTACAATTTAGTTCTCTGACTCTAGCAGGTCTCGACATCTTCTACTGCATTTACATTTCTAACAAGATCAAAAGACTCCTAGCAAATACTGGACCCAAATTAAAGTAAGCCTGCCCATATGACTAAGGCTTCATTTTTGTTTTGCACTTAATGAAAGTCTTCATCTTAATCATTCGGATCTCGCTCATTAAGTCTGCTTGTTTTCAAGGTCTAAATCTTAAACATTAAGTGTGTTTGTTTTTCTTATTTTGCAACCACTTAATGGGTATGATTAAGTGTGAACGATTAAGATCTATAATAAAGTTTTAAAACCATTAAAATGTCTATTTAAGAATTTCTACAAAGATGACAGTTCACCGCTACTCCATCTACTTTCACCCACCACCCACAACCACCATTCAGTCACAACTGCCACCACCTAACATCCACAACCCCCATCCTGAGCCCAACCACAACCATCACTACCGTCAATCACCAAAATCAACCGGCATCGCCATTAGCCATCATTTGCAATCATCCACCAACCATTATTACATTCACTAATCACTATCGATAATTACCATCATTAGTGAACATTATATATGCTAACCGCCATATCATTCACCATCACCATTAGTTATCAGTATCATTGCACTACTAATTATCAGCCACCAACAACCACGGTGAATCACTATTGCCAACCACTATTATAAGATACCCACAACCACCATCATCAGTTAACACCTTCCCAAATTGACACACAATCACCATTGTCCCACACCATTACCATATAATAATTTTAAAATATTTTATTGATATAATATTAGATCAATTTAGTATTTTATTTGAATTTTATATTTATTATTTTTTAAAGGACAAATTTTATACATTCATATGTTGAGAAAAAAATAGTCTTAACTATTTATTATTCAAATCTTAATGCAACATCTTAATATTTAGATTCAGACCTCTAAATCTTAATGCACATCTTAATATTCAGATGTGCATTAAGATTTAGACATTTTAATCTTAATGAAAACAAATGAGGCCCAACTCTTTATCCCTTCTAATCTGTATCCCCTATAGGAATCTTTTCTCCTATTGTGCATCATTTGTTGAGTTTTGATTGCATTCCAAGAGATTGTAGGTCTTTGAAGTAATTCCTTCCATGTAATTTTATGTCTACCTCGTCCTCTTTTGAAACCCTCAGGAACCATGGTTCCATACCTATGGACATAGAACATGACAAACCATCTCAAGTGAACCTATTTCATTCTATCCTCTATGTGCTATTTGCATCTTTTGACAAATGTCATCATTTATAATCTTGGCTGATCTTGTATGACCGCACATTCATCTAAACATCCGCATGTCTACACCACATGTTGGACCTTAGAAGCCAAACATTAACTCCGTAAACGTTGTTGGTCTTTCAACTATTCTATCAAACTTGCCTTCCACTATGGTAGGTATCCTTAGGGATGGCAAAATTAGCCGTGAAAACATGACTCGCCCAACCCGCCAAGTTTGGGCGAGTTAATGACCTATTCATTTAGTAATTCAATCCATTTTAGCTAGCCTAAATTAGCCCTTAAAGTAGGGCTGATTTAGGCTTTTAAATATGTTATGCCCAAATTGTCCCATAAGAAACCTCCTCAAAATATCTTTTTGTGTAAATTGTTAGTTTTGCTTGGTAACTAAAAACATAAGAAAAAAATCAAAACTTGGTAACAGTTAGGCAGGTTACAATGGCCCATTGCTTGCCCATCTTGACCCAACCCATCTCAGCACAAGTAACACTTGGGCGGGTTAATGACACCCAATAAATTAAATCAGCTCATTTTGACATTGCCCAAATTTAGACCAAACCAACACAATTGTATCCTCCCATCGTATAACCTGTAGTACTTCTCTACTCTATCCTATTTTAATTTAATATGCTTCATCTTAATCCATCATATCATTCTACTTAAATATCAAAGCTAGATATCTGAGATTTTTGCATTTAGTCACCACAATCCCCACTAAATTCATCTTATTTCACTCTGGTTGAACGTGTAGTCCATATATTCAATATTAATCCTACAGTTCTACTTATCTTGTAACCCTTATTCTCAAGTGACTCCCATAATTTAAGCTTTTGGTTGACACCCTTGCTAGTCACATCAATTATCTGCAAGTATCAAACACCATGACCCTATCATGTATATTGTTTAACTAGGATAGATAAGTACGAGCTTGATGCAAATCCCTGTTGTAATATGGTAAAACCCATAATTGTTAAACCTCCAATTGTATCTCGTACCATTATACTCACATTAGTAACAGTTCATGCATAATTGGTTTAGGAAAATGATCACGACAAAAGTATAGAGTGTCTGATTTTAATCCGAAACGTATGCTCCCAACTCTAGATAACCAGAAACTGTAACTTCAAATCCAAAAGGAAAATGTTGATGACTTGTACTGATAAATCTTTAGCTACAACTATAAGAAGGTCAATTTTCAACCTACTATCAACATGGGTTATCTTAGTAAGTGATGCATATGATTTTGCGTGCCTATGACATGATTACCCTTCCATGTCCTACATACATGGATAACCTTAGAGGCAGGGCAAAGAATAGGCCTAAAGGCACCAACACATGCTCCTGCAGATAAATAGAGCAAAATGAGGGACTGGAAAAACTCACCTTTAGTCCACGTTCTCCCACCACTGTAGCATACTTCTGTGGGAATTTTATAATAGTATCATGGATTGCAGCTTGCCGAGCAGCATTGTACACCTTATTGAACCATTTCATTTTGATACAGGGGGAGAGTTAGATGATGTAAGAATTGCCAAAGTTGAAAGAGAAGCAAGTACAAATTATTAACAGACCTCCTCCTCGGAGGCAGAGAGTCGCCCATAGCGGATATTGTGAAATATAGTATCATTGAAAAGAACCTGGAAAAACAGAGAAATGGTTGTGTTTAACCCACACATTTTGCAGGGACCATGCTGAATATTAAGCTTGATAACTTATGACAGCTTACAGTATCCTGTGGAACAACGCCAATAGATTTCCGAAGACTCTCAAGGGTAACCTTCCGAATATCTTGACCATCTATTTTTATCTGCCAACAGAAAAATGCCAAAAAAACCCTAAAGATCCAACAAAAAGAAGAGAACTTTCGCCTGAAATGTAAATTCACTTTTCCCATGTACAATCATCTACATGAGAACATTTACCATTACATACAGGTTTTCAAGTTTGCTTCCATGTTTAACCAAACTAACAGTCCTATTCACTTCCATTCTGTGTTCTAATTTTTTCATCATATAAACATCCAGTGAAACAGGATCAGTATGATTATATGTGGAATATGACAAAACTCATTCCCTGATATTGTGAACATAAGAGGATGAACTTCCACTGCACATGAATTTGCAAATCGGTTTATGAACAATTGATGAAAGTGCAACTTTACAAAAGTAGGGCTTATCAAGCACATGGGCAAAGATTGATCAAGACATTGGTCAGATTCCTTCTCACAAACATACTTTAAATTATATGCCATGAGTATTTCTTGCACTAAAAGTCCCTAATCAGCAGTTTGAGAAGCAGTGCAAATAGAATTCAGCCAATGATTTGTCAACATACGAGTTGTAGTAATAGTCAGACGGTCTTCTCTCTTGAGATAAATGCTAAAATATAAGTGTCCTCATCATGCATACCATTTAAGGCTTTTCAGTCAGTTTTCAAAAGTGATCATTAAATAATTGAAAAATAAATAATTTTCCAGAAAAGACTAGCAAGAAAACTGATATAATTTTCTTATTCTATAAGGTGAAAGTTGTGCAAACCAACAGGCCCTTAAATTGCTAAGGCAAACAATCCAAGTTTAATATAATGAGAGACACCACAAGGTTCAAATGTTGTCATGAAAAACAGGCCCAAGCAATATGAAACCTGATCTCAGTTCAATCCCACATTTATTAAATACTGTTGATGGGTCACATACTGTTGAACTTTTATTTCTTGCAAGAAAATTCATTTGTCAGAAATCATTTAATCCTAATTGGTTGGGTAAGAAAATTTTCTTTTAAGAATAAAGCATCAATGATTTGATGACAAACTAAATGAATTTTTTGAACTTTGTTTTAATGGATTTAAGTTGTTCTGAATTTCATCTCAATCTAGACTTTAATCACCATTTCTTTTCTAGCATGAACCATTGTTACATGAAATTATGAGTAGTAACCAAAAAACACCAAAACAATCTATTTCCAACTCTAACTAGAAATTATATGGAAACAAATCCATAAAATATAAAAATATCTTCTTCAATTAATGATAATAGTCAGTTTGAAATCATTTTGTATACTTTAAATTATATTATAACATCAAGTTATCCTTGTCTCTTTGATATCTGCTTATTCCCTAGCAAACTTGCTTTCTTACAAATTATGATTTTAGTAAATTACCTAGTGATCTAATGAGAAAACTTAAATAATGAATAATACATGATTAAGAAGTGATCATATTTCTTTAATGTGCCTAAACAACGTAACACAAATTATTTAAATCCAACTAAAACCATTATGAAGTACTTTATTCTCTTGATCTTGGGCCCGAGCTCAGCTCGGGATTTCCAGGACTAGTATAGATAAGATTCCACAATATTTATCAACAACAACAACATAACCACTGCAATCCCACAAGTGGAGTCTAGGGAGGACAAAGTGTATGCAGACCTTACCCTTACCCTTGGAAGGTAAGGTAGAAAGGTTGTTTGCGATAGACCCTTGGCTTCCAAAATATTAATCCAAAAAAAGAAAAAAAAGATTCCGCCATGAGGAAAGCTTTTGATCTTACATTTCCAGAATGGGTGTCAAAGAATCTGAAGAGCAATCTAAGAATAGTTGATTTGCCTGTAACAGAAAGCAATATGTGGATCAGGATTCAGGACTAGTAAGAAATAGCATAAACAATACACATAACTGTATGTAATCCCTAGGTTCCACACAAACATCCAATAGGCAATGAGATCCCACACTTGAATATTTATAGTGACCATTAAAAAGGATCCTACAGTCAGCTAAGAGGCATCTCATATATTGGTCATATCTGGGGCAGGCCTATATTAAAATTGAAAGAATGATGTTTCCAGAAAGCTGAGAAGAGAAAAGGAAAAACAAGAACAACCTTTTCAGTTGTTTGCAGCAGAAGTCCTACGCCATATTATCATACGAGTCAAACTTCAAAAAGTATACACACATACAATTCGATCAAGAGAGGGGCATTATCATAAAAATCTTATAGGAGCATCTCTAGCTATCCAATTTCAAAATGTATCCCTCATTTATGCATCCTAGAAGCTTCAGAAACAAAAGTAACCTATGCCACAGATTGGTTCCTTTAAGTGCTGCCATCCTAAGATCTTTACTACTCGAATAAGCATTTTTCCGTCGCGCCTGTTAGATTGGATAACTAAATGATTGTTTTTGCTTAATATGCAGCAAAATCGGGCCTAAATGGATTAAATTCAAAGTAAATAGACAAATTAACTCTGAAAAGTTGAAACAGAATAAGGAACCATACCACTGCCACTTGTTCCTACAATAGCTACACTTTTTCCAGCTGGAACAATGAAAGAGATCCCATCTAGAATCTTCCTTTCTGTCAAATAACTATGAAAAATGGAAAGAACAAGCATCAGCAAGCATATTTACTAGTCCATTTGGTGCCACAGTAGAAAAAGCAACCAAGCCAATCTACTTAAACAATTATACATCATGATGAGTTTCAATATTCAAACAAAGAGCAGCAGCTGTTCCATCAACCTAACAACAAAAGCTGCAGAACCTAATGTGATTTGGAAAGCTCCCTACTTCCAAAGTACTGGGAAAGCGTTAAGTATGTCAGAATAGCATTGATAGCTAGAAAGACTTGTAAACGAGCCCATAACATGTACTTTGCTTTAGGATGAAAATGTGACAAAAGAAATTAACTATCTCAAAGCCCTGACATCATAGAGCGCTTATATGAGAAGAAAAGGCATGATCAATGACTATGAGATAGAAACTTTCTTTTAGATAATGGTAACAGTGTATTCATCAGGCATTTAGGGAGTGCTGGCCACTCTATTTACAGGTTCTAAACAGAGACAAAAAATCTATTCATCTTACAAGAACCAGTTACAGATCTTTACAGGGAACCTGTAAATCTACCAAGGATTCATCATCCTCTACAAAGCTTTCTTCACACCAAAAATACAGAGTTAAAATACACCGACTTCAATCCTTCTATGGAACAACTGTTGTCTTCAAAACACCTTTCATCCACCAACAGAGACAAAAATCTTGTTCATCTTACAATAATTAGTCACATATCTTCACAGGGAACCTGTGAGATCTACCAAGGATTCATCATCCTCTACAAAGCTTTCTTTACACCGAAAATACAGAGACAACATACACTGACTTCAATCTTTCTATGGAGCATCTAGTGTCTTCAAAATACCTTTCATCCACTGTCAATGAAGCCATCCCTTACAATACACCATGTGAAAAGATTTCTTCTTTCTGGAATCTGGAGCTTTACTGCCTCCAATGCCTTTCTTCTCCCCTTCCTCTATGAACTCCCTGTAGCATGATTTTACAGGCAAAAATTCCTAATCCCCTTTCCCTCCAATTACAGCCTGTCCTCCCTCTATCACTCCATGATATCTCATTCAACTCCCTGATCCTCCTTTTTTAAATAAATCCATCAGCATGGTAAGTTTACTCTAGGCTAGTATTCCCACACCATAACTCCTTCCAAAAGTGAACTCTTGTGCTATTACAACCACAAACCCATCATGTTCCACCGACATATTTCTACCATCAATAATCTCCTTCAGAAAACGAACTCTTGTGCTATTACAACCACAAACCCAATATGTTCCACCAACATATTTCTACATTCAATAATTCCCTTTCATACACTTACCCTATGCGCACCCATTGTTCCACTTGAGAACCAACCACTATCGACTGTGCTACATTTAGCAATTATTACCTTACAATATAACATTTTCCTCATGGGTGAATATCCACAACCATTTTACATCAACGTTATGTTAAAAGATTAGAAATTCTCTATTGGTGTTACATGTACAAGCTGACGGCCAAGGATACAAATCACATATTAGTGCACAAAGTAGAGAATCAGTTAAGCTCGAAGTCCTGGTTGATGTAAGTACGGTTAACGATGTCATGTTAGGTCGGATATTCAGAAGTAGGAAAAAAAGTTGGTGGCCATGGAATGTAGTGCCACTCACACTCATATGGACTCTTCCGAGAGAGGAACATGAGAACTTTTGAGGGAGCAAAGAAATATCTTTGTACAAATTATGGTAATTTTTTGTTTCTTTTAAACTTTTGGAGAACCTACAAGATGCCAGTTAGTATATATGAATGGGTTGTCTTTATAGAGAACTTGATTTTTGTGTAGATTCTCTACCACGTGTAAGTTGTAACGGCTTATCTCATTATATCGATAATATTATTACCTTATCAAAAAGAACTAGAAAATCTATGTATCCTTAAGATCCGTCAACACGAAATTATCTTCCAATCTACCAAATATAATTTCTTTCCCCCTCCTTTATTCCTACAAGAAATCCGTCAGCATCTTCTCTTGTCTAACCGAAATAGCTTTAGGCATGCAAAACAGAGACATAAGACCTTGCGCAGATGGACAACTGGCCATGGAAGAACATATAAAAAGTTAAAATACCCTTACAAGGTAGCATGTTGTAACTGGTTATTAGCCTGGGAAGTGATGGTGACACGTCACAACCTTAGAAAGAGAAAAATCAACATTTTCTCAAAGTGTTGTGCGGTGAAGAAGTTGAGACAGTCAATCATCTAAATCTAAGTTGTAGGATCACCAACATGCTGTGGAAGAGCTTCATTAGTCTTAGAGGTATTGTTTAGACAATGCCAAGAAAGATTATTCAGATCTTGCTCAGTTGGGAAAACAAGTACAGGATTGACACACAGGGATAGATCGAGGATTGTCCTAGACTGCATTTGGTGGACAATCTGGAAAGAGAGAAATTCCAGTTGTTTTGAAGACATTAGTAGTTCAGTTCAAAGGATTAAGTTGAACTGCTTTAGACTTTTCTGTTTGTGGGCTAACCCGAGATACATAGCAGATACTGCTTCAATGATAGACACCCTTGCTTTTTTTGTTGTTTTTTTTTGAACTGGTGTGGTTGTATTCCCCAGCATTAAGGGATGCTGGAGACTAAGTCACAGAGAAAAAATTACAGAAGAGAACAAAGACTACTTATAATCTCATTTGTATCTTCTATACATTGTTCTTTACACCAATAGTAAAAAGAAATAATACAATTCCACTTAACTATTCGAATGGAATTGTATCTATCTTCAGAACATCTCCCATTCCCTTATTTCCACGTTGTCCACCAGACACAAAGGGATATCCATTGTTTTGAACGGCGAAAGGCGACAAGGGTCTGCCTCGCCTAGCAGCGACGCGCTCGCCTTTTTGAAGTGATGCGGCCAATTAATTTCAAAAACTTAAAATATTTAATTGCATATGTGAGAAATGTTGGAAAAGAATATTATTGAATTGTTGTATCTACATTATTACACAGAGACCGTATTTATAGACACTACAATACAATCCTTGACCAAGTAGGAAACTATATACTATTCCAATTCCTATTACTATCCCTATTCCTATTTCTATTCTAAGTAGGATTGTATATACCTATTCATATTCTAACACTCCCCCTCAAGCTGGTGCATACAAGTCATATGTACCTAGCTTGTTACAAATGTAATTAATATGAGGACAAATGAGGGGCTTGGTGAGATATCTACAAGTTGATTACTCGACTTCACAATATTGACAGTCAATCTCAATGTGTTTGGTCTATTCATAAAATAATGTATTCGATGCAGATTGATAAATTCCTGAACTACAATTTGAACTTCCCAAACCAAGCTTCAGAAGATTGTTTCATACCATAGAGTGACTTACACAATTGACATACAACGCTAACCCTGAGCAACAAAATTAGGTGGTTGCTCCATATAAACTTCTTCAAATTGCAGCGGTCGTCGGAAAATGCTCAAAATCTAGTATAAATATATGGATTCTCTTGGAATCAATAGATGAGTCAATATTAAACAAGAAAGTCATTGAAAAACTGATCAAAACATGCTCATGCGTCGGAGAATTAGATTTGATGGTGAAAGTGGTAACAATCTGAGAAACAAAATTATATGGGTAGGGTCGGAATGATGACACGACCCTACTGAGAAAGAGAATTATATGGGTAGGGTCAAAATGATGGCACAACCCTACTGGAAAATAGAAATTATATGAGTAGAGTCGGAGTGACGGTCCGACCATATAGAAAAAGAGAAATTACATGGGTAAGGTCGAAATGATGGCACGACCCTACACAAATAAGAAAGTAGTCACCGGAGAAAACGATGCTACGCAAATCAGATATGAGAAAGTGATCACTAGAAAGATGGTAACACAAATCGAATATGAAATAGTAGTCACCGAAATGATGGCACAGTGCTACACAAATAAGATATGAAAAAATAATCACCAGAAAAGATGCACGATGACCCAACTTTTGCTAACGTAATCAATGGCCAGATGGGCGGCATATATAGGTAATAGCCGCCCACCGACAACGGAAGCTCTTTGATTTTCTACCAAGATCGTAGAGGCTCTGATACCATGTGAGAAATATTGGAAATGAATATTATTGAATTGTAGTATCCTAAGTTGCTCGGACTAGGGTGCCGGTGTCCGATACGGGTGCAAATCTAAAGGTTAGATCCTTCATGATCTAATTCGAAGATATGGATCCATGTATGGATATGGGTGCAGGGATTCGCCTAAAAATAATTAAAATATCTAAAGATAGAGTTATAAAACCTAAATTCTGAAATATTATGTGGAGAACGTGAGGAGAATCTTGGAAGGAGATCAAAGGAAAATGAGTAACATAGAAATCTCTATATAAATTTATTCCATTTCCTTCAATTTCACCTTGAAATCATTAAAATTGTCGAGACTTCCCATCGGTTTTGCTCAAAGTACCCAAAATAGGTTAACCAAATCGGACACGGATCCCACACCCAGACCCACACCCATGTCGTGTCGACACGGGTGCGACACCAAAAGTGAAGAGTCCGAGCAACTTAGGTTGTATCTACATTATTACATAGAGACCCTATTTATAAACACTACAACACAATCCTTGAACAAGTAGGAAACTATATACTATTCTTATTCCTATGGCTATCCCTATTCCTATTTCTATTTTAAGTATACTTATTCCTATTATAACAGTATACATAAACAACCAAAATCTCAATAGCAATAAACATACTAGCAAATATTTTGAATCAAAAACTAAAAGTAGATGGCAGATAGTAGATACTAAGTCTAGAACTTGAATGACTCAATAACTCATACTTAATTAGATGCCATTAAATTGTTCTTTTTGGGAAAATAATTTACTATATTAATTAGTATATAACTAAATTGAATTGGGAAGAAATAAAAATAGAAGGACTAGAATTTTGTTTTTCAAAAAAATGGGCAAACTACAGAAAATAAAGTATAAAAACAGTCTTAAGAAAACAGACGAATAAGAAGTTGTGCACAGTGGCATACTAGTTAAGAGTTGCGAAAGAAGAAGAGAAGAAGACAAAAAAAGAAAAAGAGAAGAAGAAAGAAGAACATAGAAGATGTACTTAAAGTGTAACACCTCACAAATTATGTGCTAAGGGTCCGAACCATTCGTCACAGTGTTATGAAAGGCGCGCCTTTCGCCTTTGGCGACAAGGCAAGGCGAGGCGAGGCGTCATCGCCTATTTCCAGCGAGACGAAGCGACTTGAGAAAGGCGTACAATGGCGATCGAAAGGTGAAAGGCGACCTGCGTGGCGAGGCAATAGGCGTCTTCGGACGACTCCTCATAATGCCCCTAATAAGGGCTTAGAGATTGGATCCAATAGTTAGTCTTTTACCACAACAAAGTATAGAAAGGCTCTGGCAACGTGGGCAAGACGTTGTATCATCATGAGCTCACATGATGGTTGTCGGTTAGAGAAACCCCCCAAGGAAAGTAAATTATATTATTTTGAGCATTTGCTACTATTGCATACATTCTCAGTTGTAAAGCTTGATTGTTAAAGTACATGTGCATGTTTTACTTTTCAGTTAGCTATCATACAGTTTACCTTCAGATTTACTCTTTCAATTCAGTATATTCAATTTAGCCTGTTGTTTCATTCAGCTATTTTACATACCACACATTCCATGTACCAACACCATTCGCCACTGCTTCTTTAAATGATGCAGATTCAGGTGTTCAGGATCGACAGCAGATGCTTCACTAGGGTCTTCTCCCATCGGCATTTGGTGAGACCTCCGTGCTTTTGGAGGGCTTCGGTTTATTTATCTTCTTCAGTATTTAGTAGACATTTCTAGTAGAGTCTCCAGGTAGTCATGGGTCTTGTCTCGGCACCTATCTTCAGTTTAGTAGAAGCTTCATAGACGAATTAGATGAGTTTTCAGATATTTATAAAAACTTATATTATTATTATTCAGACTTCTTTTCAGACTTTTACATAAAGTTGTTGAGATAATTTATTTTGTTTAAATCATTGTGATGCTCATCTCTTATAAAGCTTCCACATAAGTTGTTTAGTCTACCGCATAGCAGTAAGCCAAAACAAGGGTTGGTTTGGGACCAGCAATGGTTCTGAGTGTCGGCCACCCCTAGGGTGTAGGCTCGAGGCGTGACATGAAGTGTAAAGAGAAGTAGTTGAAGTCTGAACTTTGGAGAAGAAAGTCACAGTTTGTGTCTGTGCAAATAAACCCTAATATTGTCTTTTAACTTTTAAATCGATGTCAGTTTTTAAAAAAAAAGGTGACGCCTCTATCCCTTGTCTGGTCGCGTAGCCAAGAGCTGTAGACGCTTTCGTAGATGGAGGTTCAGAGATTGATGAAAAAAGGTCTGAAATGTACGAGTGTGCAGTATTGGTCATAACTGCATCCTTGAGTCATAGACTTGGATCGTGAAAACAGTACTGAAAGTTGGAAAAAGACCTTAAATTGCACAAGTGAGCAGTACGAGCCGTAGATGTATCTACAAACCGTAGAAGTTGATCGTAGTCGAGATACTAAAAGTGCATTGAAAAGCCTGACTTCTACGAAGAGGAAGCAGGAGCTATAAAAGTTTCCACAAACCGTAGTTCTTGTCCGTGGAAAAAGTCCTGAGACTATGCCTCAACTGCCATCTACGAGAAGGGTTCCACGAGCCATAGAAGACACTACGACCCGTAGATGGGTCTGTAGAAGTTGTTGAACCCAGTTTTCCTGGTTTGTTTTTGGATAGGTTTTTAACGTTTATAAATACTATTCCTAGGTTTTCTTTTACATGTTTATGTTCGTTTTAGTTCTGAAAATAGAAGTAAGCAACTACGTTGCTTTTATTCTTGGATCTTTGGTTGTTGACTTTGAATTTCAATTCAAGATTCCGAATTTTTACTATTCATCTTGTAAGTGTATGGTTATGCATAATTCATTTATCATTGATTGCTATTATACAAGCATGAGTAGCTAAATCCACAACTAAGGTTGTGGAAACCATGAAGAATTAACGAAGTAGACCTAATATTCGTAATTCTTGAAAGATGTGCATGCATGTCTTGTTTTTCCCTTCGCTTTGATTGTTTTTTAATGGATGCATACATTAAAACTCGCCTTATTCTTACTTGTCGGACCAAGGAGGTAACGAATGGGAAAAGGGATTATACAACGGAGATTTGAGGTTATTAACCCTCATCTAATAGCTTGACCTTGTTTGAGGTTATCACCATACATTCTTCGGTCACCACCATCACCATCGCCACCTCTACCACTACTATCAGGCATCAGCCACTACCACCACTGTGGTCAATCTCTAATACCAACCACCTCCATGGTCATAACTAGCACCGCCGCCAACTACCACAAATACATCACCAACCACCATACATTCTTTAGTCACCACCATCAACACTGTCAACTACTAACATCGACCAGCTTCATCATTACAACCACCAACACCACTACCAATCACCACCATTATGATAGTCACCACAATACCAACCACCTCCACCGTCACAACTATCACCACCATTATGATAGTCACCTTAATACCAACCACCTCCACCGTCACAACTATAACCACCATCATTACTAGCCACCAACAACAACTATTACCATCATCACCACCGCTACAAACTATCTCCATCATCACTAGCAAGTATAAGTGTTTCATTTTTTAAAATCAAATATCATTTTATTTTATAATTCATTTTTAATATTTAATTAATCTTGATATGAATTCTATATTTACTATGTACATGTTAATAAATTATGTACATTCAGATGTTGAAAAACAAACAATCTTAATCATTCAGTATTCAGATCTAGAGAAACATCTTAATCATTCAGATGTGCATTCAGATCCAGACGTTTAAATCTTAATGAAAACAAATGAAGCCTAAGAATCGAAACCTCATCCCCACCATTGAATCAACCAACTAGACATTTGCGCAGAAGATCTTTATCACCCTCTTGAGTTTACATAGACAGATGGTTTTTCACAACTGCAACCTCCCTCAGCTTCCTTTTAAGTCCACTTGGTCAGATGAAGAACATCCTTGACGCATCCCTTCTCCTTTAATACTTGTTCTGTTGTACCTCCATTTGTAATAAATGCACTAAAAGTACTAGTTCACTGTAATAAATTCCTAAATCTTTGTAGCCACCCACCCTCATCCCTCATTAAAAGAACTTTCTGGAATGATGAACACAACTCTGTTTTGTCCCTTAACCGTAATAACAGAAAGGAACCTCTCCTACTTGTTGAACAATTGAGAACAATAAATATAAGTGGAGATCTCTGCATCTCCACGATTTAAAGTTGTTCCCCCTGTTTTCTGATGCATCCCTCGTTCTTCTGCATAGCCAGAGTATGGCTCCTTTCTCAAAGTTAACCTTCTAATGGAATTCCTGGCGTTCTCCATCCAATCAAAACAAAGTACTGAATCTGATGAATACATAGAAATGTCATACGATTTTCCTTAGATCTAAAATAAGCCTTCTAACCATTGAAAGAGGGTAACTGGAGCAATGCAAAGTGTTTTAAAAGGTAGGAGAAGTGGACTCCGCTGATATCGCCGGAAAAGGGTAATAAAGGCCTAGAAGGGACCTCTAAGAATTAAGAAACAAGCCTAGGGATATGCGCCTGGGAGAGAAAGAAGAGAGACTGTGCAAAACATAGGTAAATTTTAATGCTCCATTTACACCCTTGTTTTTTGTTATGATTATAGAACAGTTTTTCTGCTTTTTTCACTTGTAAATATGGTTACAGCACAACCTCGGAGCTGTATTGATAAATATATACAAATGCTGCCTTCTCAAAAAAAAAAAAAAAAAAGAATTAGTGGATGTTAGAAAATGTTCACAATGATACCGCTCTAAAGCACTTGTCTCATAAAAGAAGCTACAAGCAAACATCAGATGAATTATACTGTAAATATGATGATTAAGAATAAATCCAATCACAAGTAACCTCAATTACAAATTGCAGTGATCAACAAGCAAGAATTCTCAAAACAACATGTGATAGTATCGTGTAGGCCAAATTGATGAAACGACTCATAGTTCAACTAAGTCACCAGTCTAACCCAGACTGGGATTGAACATTCAATTTTCTTTAAGGATTATACCTTGTCAGAGTACATCATAGATCACCAACCAGAATGTTCCATGTCTACCTATCTTACATAGAATTTGTACAAATTGATGACTGAGTGAAAACACGCGCTTTAAGGAAAACTATACTATTCTAATACATCATAATTCATCCAAAAAATATAAAAAGAACAAAGAATTAGAAATGCACCTGAAGTGAACATTCTCAAATTGGATGCTGCCCCCACTTAAATTAAGAGATTTTGCATCAGCTGCATCTCTGATTTGAGCTTTTTCCTGTGTATGTTAGTTAGAGATCTGCTCAAAACATTATATATATATATATATATATATATATATATATGCACAAGACATATAGAACATGCACGTGATTTTTTTTTTTTTGATAGGGTAATTAGACTTCATTAAAGTAGCACCAAGGAGGTACTCGATGAAACACAGGTTACAGCAAAGCTGTGACAATTACAGAACCAAAAAACCTATGAAATCCACAAGCTGATCTAAGTTTTTAAATATGTTTCCCTTACAACAAAAGTACAAATTTGAATACATCTACTCTATAGAAAAGCTATATTACTCTATCATTCTCAAAACATCTCTTATTCCTTTCCAACCAAATGGTCCAAAGCATGCACGTAATGTATCACTATCATATACATGAATTAATTCTATATCACAAAAAATGGTTCCTCAATTAGTGTCAAATGTATTTCTGGTGATCATTCTTTTTATTGTTTGTGACATGAATAATGACAGTTCAATTTTGCAAGGACATGCCATGGCAGGTTGAGCAAATATGTTTGTAGCCAAATCACCATTTCTGTATCATCAAGGTCTACTACCAGAGTGATATAAAGGCTGTAACGGATAAAGAGTTACACGGCTAGATGTTTGGAAACTAAACGTTTAATACTTGAAATGTGGAGCCTGTGGCATCATATTGGTGCACATGAATGAATTTCTCTTGATTTGTTAAAAAGAATACTGAACAGGATAATGCACAACACACAAGAAGGGCATTAGTTAACCATTTACCTTTGACCAGTGACCACACATTGCTTCCTAAAAAAGAACTGAGAATAATTCTAATATACCGCAACTGGGCACATCACATGATTCACAACATAGTAATCCCCTCAGAATATGACCTCATTTTAATCACTTCAATCAGTAGTATGCAACTTAACTCAGTTTGGGGAAGATAACTTTATTTAGGATAGCAGATGTAAGGAAATTAGATTAGTGTAACACCTCGGATTCGAAAAGGAGGAAAAATTTCAGGTTTCCAAATCTGGTGCCAGCACAGACGAACCACCGACGGTTCGTAGGTTGGACCACGGACCGTAGGTGGAACCATGGTTGGCAAGATTAAGTTTTCAGAAAGTGTCAAGTCCCGGTACTTTTATACGGTTCACCAGGACGGTCCGTCATCCAATGTACGAGTCGTAGATAGGTCTCGTAGGTGAGTCTCAGACTTAGAGATATTTTAAGAAATTTCAATTGGACCCCCGGAGGACATGTATGGACTAAGACTGGGCACCGGCACAGGTTATATCGGTACCGTTCCAGTTTGTTCCAGTCCGGTAGTATTCGGGACGGAATGGAATACATTCAACCGGTACTCGGAACGGGGCAGTATCATGATTACCGGTACCGGTTCATCCCGGTTCATCTCGATTCCGGTCCGATCTGTGAAATCTTTTTTAAGAAAATAATAATTGTAATACAAATTTGAACAAATTGGATTGGTTTTTTTAATTTTTGTCATTGTTTTATACTTTTATTAGCATTTCTTTTTTGTTTATTTAATTTTTTAAAATTACAAACTTAATTCATCAACTTCAAATAATATAAACCTAAAAACTTTAAAATTTATAAATTTAACAAATTACAAATTTAAGTTACTTAAATTACAAGTTATAACTTATAACTTATAACATATAACTTATAAACTTCAAAAGATTCAAATCTTGAAAATTTATAACATAAACTCAAAAACTTTAAAAAACAATTAACTTTATTAAACAAACTTGTAAGTAAAAATTAAAAAAAATATATCTTTAAAATAAACTTAAGTAAAATTACAAACAAACATTATAAAATTCAAAACTTAAATACTTTATAAACTATTAAACTTGGAAAAATAAAAAAATAACATTCATATTTTCGTAATTCAAAATAACTCAAAAAAAATTATTATTTTTTGAAATAGCTATATGTGCCGTCCCGTTTATCCCATCTCGTTCCATTCCGGTCCGTCCCGGTTCTATCCCGGTATTTAGTGGGACGGGACGGAACTGAGTTTCCATCCCGGTAATTCCGGTCCGGTTCATCCCGGTACCGGTCAACAACCCGGCCAAAGTAAGAGAGAGAAAGTAAAACCTTTTTCTCCCAGGCACAGTCATTGAGGTAATGACCTGGGTCTTTCTCTGAAACTTCCTTCCCCCTCCGGTGATCCTTCCGATCACCGGAATCAACCCCTCTTTCTTCTCTCTTCCTCCCACTCATTCCCCTTTCTATAGACACCCATTTCCTATAATTTCTGATGGAAAACACCATTTATTTTGCTGTGGGCTTCAAGTCTTATGATCTTGCAAGACTCTCAGGGACTGCTGAGGATTGGTATGACTGGACTGAGAGAAGCAGAAACTCCATTACCAGGACTCATTTTACCAAGAAAACTATGATGTGGATAGTCCAAAGACTGAAGGAAGCCTCCTTGTCTAAAGGAAACTCAGTAAGAAGATTCTCTAAAACCTTTTGCGCAAGAAATTTCATCAAATATGGCAGATACATCAGCATTATCAACTTGAAAGGCAAGAGGAGATCGGTGTTGATTATCCCAGAGCTAAAACTCAACTCAGGATGGACCTTTGTAGCAGAAAAGGTGGATAGGTTCATTAAATCCCAAAAGAATGAGCTACCCACAATGGAGGATAGGTTGACTAACAAAAATATTCCTTATTCTGAAGCTCTTAGGAGTAGTAAATGGTCCAGCAGGGATAAAAGTTTCATAAATGCAGATTCTATGTTGAAGAATTCCGGGGGTGGAATAAATGATGTAGATGTGGCCAGTACGTTTACGAAAGAGGGGGGTAGAATATGCATTAATGATGACTCATTCTTGCACAATGAAGTATCGAAAAGAAGTTTGGTGGGGAAATTTGAGAACAGAGTAAATGAACCCCTTACTCTTGCAGAGATCAGAAGGTGGTCCAGTAACATTTGGAAACAGTCTCACGGTCTGAGCATCTACGAGATGGGCAATGAAATGTATAACAGCAAGAGTGGACTAAATAAAGAGAAGATAGTGCTTCGTACCACAGCAGACGAGAATGAAAGAGGTGTCTATTCCATTAAAGAGACAACTTTATCATCACTTATATCCTATCCTGACTGGGTAAAAAATATAATAATGCTTGTATATCCAATTCTTTTAAGCTGCAGAAATAAAGCAGACAGTCCCCTAGAGACACAATAGGAGGTACAATATCTTATTATGAACTCAGGAAGCAAGATACGAGAGGCATCATCTGATACCACAAATCTTACATCTGCATATTATGTTTCTGCTCCAAAATTCGATGTCACATGCCTAATTGTTTCCTCTATAATCATTTACATAGCACAAATGTATTTAGCAAATAAAACAAAACAACAATGATATCAAGGAACTGGCTGATACCTCTAGTAACTGAAACATTGATTTCATGTCCACTAGACTTTGGATAGTCTCACGATATACGCTACCAAGGAAATTCAGCGGAAGCGATAGCTGGAACAGCAGCCCGTTTACCATGACCTATCAAAAATAGTAATATTTCTTATTAGAGTGCTAGCACTGCAGAAAAAATAATCACTCGGCTAAGGTAATTAGAGAAAAAGTTCTACCAAGTCACCAACAGTCATGACACCATTCATAATCCCATTAGAACATAAAACCATAGCAGCAGAGAGAGCTATACTGAATATTGCATTTTGCCCAAAGTTTAAGATTGCAAGACTACGTTGTGTCTTTAAGGCAGCATCTTCATATCCTGGAGACAACAACATAATATCATGATTGCTTATTCCAATAAAAGAAAATTAGGAACAACGTAACAGTCAAAGTTTTGTATATCATAAGCCAATGAATCTATATCTATATATCTATATAATTGAGGATCCTCAACCCGGTGATGTGGCATGCTTCAATGATGAGTTATCTATTTTTTCCAGGTTCTTGGAAACTTTCACACAATAATTTAATTATATATATCTATATAATTGAGGATCCTCAACCCGGTGATGTGGCATGCTTCACTGATCATGTATCTATTTCTTCCAGGTTCTTGGGAACTTTCACACAATAATTTAATTATTAAATATACACTATAATAAATATCACAGAAGACGTGTCTTCCTAAATTCTATACAAATCTTTCGCACTAAAATCTCGCCGCTACGAAGACTGCAAGCGGGATACATACCCCATCACAAGCTAGAATAAGAAAATTGGCCCTTCCAATAAGAATACAGTGAGAAAATTCTGGAAAATTTGACTGCGATGCTGCTTGGAACCTCGCCGTCACCTCAAACTGGAGTTTCAACGGGCGAATCAAACACAATTTCAACCGGATAAACTAATTTTTGAGGGAGGCTATGGTTTTTAAATAGGTTGGAGGGAGTGTAATCTCAGGGTGTCATAGAAAAAGATGAATTGATCAGAGAAATGGTTCCGACGGAACTAGGTTTGTTTCCGGCTGTCATATAATCGGATGGACTGTGAAGATGATGGGGGTTCATGGCTGATTTTCCAGAGATAGATTTGGTGTTCGATGGTGTTTTGGTAGTGTTAGAATAAGATAGGAAGAAGAATAGTATATACAATCCTACTTAGAATAGGAATAGTATACAAAATCCTACTTGATAAAGAATTGTATTATTTTTTTATAAAGGATTGTATTATAGTGTCTATAAATAGAGTCTTTGTATAATAATGTAAATACACAATTCAATAATATTCTTCTCCAATATTTTTCACATGGTATCAGAGCATTGGTGAGAAACACGGGGAAGAAAACTCAGTCAAACAAGTCACCGTGCATCAATTTTTGGCGACTGTTGGGGCTGATTTGCATCATCATCTGTTTTTATCAATGTTGTGAGAAAACCAACACCACCATGGGTCCCCCACTCTCCGGCAACAAAAACCTAACGTGCGACTTTTCCGGCAAGATCTGACTACGCGCTGGCATGTGAGCTCTGTTCCAGCCACCATCCGAAAGTGTTACTTTCCAATAGGATTGCCTCTTCATTCCGAGGCTGCCCATATAATTATTTTCTGATTCCAACTAATTTTTGGCGATCAGATTTAATTTTTTGGAAACCACTACCTTTTTAATCAGATTCTGGTAAAAAAATTGGCAACATATTTCCAAATTTTTGGCTATTTGATTTCACAAGATGTCTTTCAGGATTGATATACAGAATTGGAAGTTCAAGTCCTATGATCACTCCAGAACCATTAGTGGGAAACTCAAACTATTTAGCTTGGCCTTCCACAGTTGAGTTGTGGTGTAAGGGTCAAAATGTCCTACACCACTTAAAGAACATGTTTGTGTAGTAGATGAAGGCAAAGGCTAATGAGGAAGATGCAAAAGCCAAAGCATAATGGGAGAAGGTTGATGCTTAATTATGTAGTCTCTTATGGCAATCTATTGATTCCAAGTTGATGCCCTTTTTTCGCCCATTCCAAACATGTTATTCAGTTTGGGAAAAGGCTCATGCTTTATTCACTAATGACACATCTCGATTTTATGATATGATATATTGGATGACCAACTTAAAGAAACAAGTAAAGAACCGGTTTGCGTAGTAGATGAAGGCAAAGGCTAATGAGGAAGATGCAAAAGCCAAAGCATAATGGGAGAAGGTTGATGCTTAATTATGTAGTCTCTTATGGCAATCTATTCCAAGTTGATGCCCTTTTTTCGCCCATTCCAAACATGTTATTCAGTTTGGGAAAAGGCTCATGCTTTATTCACTGACATATCTCGATTTTATGATATGATATATTGGATGACCAACTTAAAGAAACAAGTAAAGAACCGGTTTGCGTAGTAGATGAAGGCAAAGGCTAATGAGGAAGATGCAAAAGCCAAAGCATAATGGGAGAAGGTTGATGCTTAATTATGTAGTCTCTTATGGCAATCTA
>JAJONR010006669.1:0-58666 GCA_029582245.1 Solanum etuberosum | reverse complement strand
ACCTTGAAGTCTATACACAATGGATAAACTACAGGATTCATGAGATCCTTGCTTACTTGAACATAATTTCTTCCCATGAAAGAAAAATATGGAAGATTGTCTTTTTGATAACCATGGTGTTTGGTCAGCTTGTGCACCTTGATTAATTAGAGGGGAGAACTTAGCCATTCAATTAACCTTGAAGTCTATACACAATGGATAAACTACAGGATTCATGAGATCCTTGCTTACTTGAACATAATTTCTTCCCATGAAAGAAAAATATGGAAGATTGTCTTTTTGATAACCATGGTGTTTGGTCAGCTTGTGCACCTTGATTAATTAGAGGGGAGAACTTAGCCATTCAATTAACCTTGAAGTCTATACACAATGGATAAACTACAGGATTCATGAGATCCTTGCTTACTTGAACATAATTTCTTCCCATGAAAGAAAAATATGGAAGATTGTCTTTTTGATAACCATGGTGTTTGGTCAGCTTGTGCACCTTGATTAATTAGAGGGGAGAACTTAGCCATTCAATTAACCTTGAAGTCTATACACAATGGATAAACTACAGGATTCATGAGATCCTTGCTTACTTGAACATAATTTCTTCCCATGAAAGAAAAATATGGAAGATTGTCTTTTTGATAACCATGGTGTTTGGTCAGCTTGTGCACCTTGATTAATTCTACGGAGTACATGCTATCTCCCACCAACATAGTATCAACACAAGTACTGGGTAACTCTATCCACTAAGGCTTGGAAAAATGAAAACTAATTACCTAGTATTTTTGCCTTCGCTAGGATTTGAACCTGAGACCTCATGGTTCTCAACCCACATCATTGACCACTAAGCCACGCCCTTGGGCTGCTCTAATGCAGACCTCAAAACTGCTACCAAGTGAATAAAATATACTAGAAGCTTTTATATTAATAACTGTGAAAAGTCAAATAAAAGTCATTCTAGAACAATGAAATATTCAATCTGAAAATGCAGGGTGTAGTTAAGACACTACCCCGAATATACTATCGAATGCAGCCGAACTTCGTATGTAACTTTCTTCCATTCATATACAGGCTAAAAGAGCGAAGTCCTAAATGTTTCATTCAAGGACTCCAATAAGTTATACTGACTTTCTACTTATGTAGATGTTTCTAGATTTTGCAAAGCACAGACGAGTCTCGCTTTTACAAGCTATCTTTCTGTATACTTGTCGACAGCCTCTTAACTTTATGATGGTGTTGCTCCCTTTTGATTGAAATTTAATTCTTCCCCCCCTGTTGGATGAAACTGAAAGTTTTTCGTTTTCTCCATTCAGAAAGTACCTTTCCGCTCTAGTTCATCGAGGTTACATACATTGTATTTCTTAGCTTTAGCACTTTGTTCCTATGGTATTCGTGAGGTGCATCATATTTTTACTATTTGACTATTTGTCATTCCCTTTTGGTTGACCTGACAAAAACAAGATGCCTCTGAAAAGTAGTAATGAGTGGTATGTACCGACCTCCTCATCTAGAGTCAAGTGTTCCTTGTGTCTTTGAATAAAATTGCATCATCTCTATGCTACTTTGTGGAATTCACTGATCTAAAGGGAAACAAAAATCAACTTCACAGTTTGTAACTGCATTGCCATACTTGTTTTCTTTGCAACAACAACAGCATACCAGTGTAATCCACAAGTGAGGTCTGGGTAGGGTGATGTGTACGCAACCTTACCCCTACCATGTGAAGTTAGAGAGGTCGTTTTCTTTGCATGCACTTTTTTTGTTGCATGGTAATGATCTTCAATACTTTTACTTGCACCGGAGAACTGATGAAAGTTCACTTATAGAAAGATGAATCCTGTCAAGCTTGTGGAGGAGAGGGCGATCTTTTGTACTGTGAATCGTGCACTTATGCTTACCATCCCAAGTGCTTACTTCCACCACTAAAAGCTCCTCTTCCTAGCAGTTGGAGGTGCCCTGAGTGTGTAGGTTCCCTTCCTCTTGAAAATTTATCTGTACTGTCAGAGTTTTTCTTTGTCACTATGATTTACCATGTTTTTGTAGGTAAGCCCCCTAAATGATATTGACAAGATATTGGATTGTGAAATGCGCCCAACTGTTGCTGATGATAGTGATGCTTCTAATATGGGGTCGAAGCAAGTATTTGTTAAACAATATCTTGTTAAATGGAAAGGATTGTCGTATCTTCACTGCATATGGTATCTCTTTGCAACAACCCTTTCTTTGCTGCTACTTTATTTGCTCTGGGCTCTGTTTTCAATTTTGACAATTTCTTTCATATTAGAGCTTCTTTTAGTCAGCGTTATCAAACGCGAAAAGCGCAAAAAATCTCTAAGGTCCGTTGGGGCTTTTAGCGCAAATAAAGCATAGAGTTTAATGTAGAAAGACATGGAAAAAAATACAAATATGTATGTGTAATCCAAGACTAATAATTATAAGTATGAATAACTAATATACAAACAATAATTTGAAAAAAAAAATGATAATGTGAAATATCAGTTGTTTAGCGTCGCCTCTTTAGGGTTACGCTCACTGACAAGGAAAAGTATGCCTTAGAGCCTTGATGATGACACTGAAGCGCCTACTAGGCGACGCAAAGCACTCAATGCGTTTGAGCCTTGCTTCCTGGCTTAAGCGCGCCTTTGAAGTGCTTTGATTCATAGTACTGTTATTAAAATTTTCTTAACCAATTGACCATTTCTCAGACTAGTGCTAGATTTCTTTTTATTTTTATTTTATCATGGTTATTAGATTTTATTGCTCCTTGTTTAGCAATTTTTTCTTACGTTGTATACTGCAATTTTATGTTGTTGAAGTTATATTTTCCTATCAAATTCGCAGGGTGCCTGAAAAAGAGTTTCTGAAAGCTTACAAGTTGCATCCACGTCTTAAGACTAAAGTGAACAATTTTCATCGTCAAATGTCGTCAATGACTAACTCCGAAGAGGACTATGTAGCTATTCGATCTGAGTGGACTACAGTTGACCGAATTCTTGCTTGCAGGTTATTTTTTTAGAGTAGATTAATAGATTTTAATTGAGCTATGGGTCAGTCTAAACATTTTCTTTCAAAGCTTACACTATCTGCCTTGTCATGCCAAATTTTAGTCGTTTCTAGGAGGGTAGAACTTTTTCCTTGTGCTAAAATTTTCTCTCAGCTAGTTTGTCAATTTTTTTTCTCTCTCAGCTAGAGATTTAATCTGTAAATGGAAAAATGAATGTGATCCTAGAGGGAAAATTTTTGTGGGAACACATGAAAATTTCATGAGCCTTGGATCATAAGAGTCCATAGATAAGACTTGAGCTTTTGTTTTGCTAGTGGAGTTGCTGATGATGAACAGTTTTACTTGAGACTTCATAGTGTCAGGCATATGTTTACCTTGATGAGGTAGTGGCCATAGGTTTGAGGGTTAAAATGATGTCTATAACTTTTTTTATACGGTTTATTTAATATTGGGGAAATCCCGGTTTACAGCAAGAAAAATGCTTAGTGGAGATATATTTTTGTTATTCTGGATGTGATTTGTGGGACTGTTAACTATAACAGGAAAAAATGTTCGTTCGATTAACTGAACAAAATTCTTTTCTAGAAACATTACAGATTTTTTTCGCAAAATAACAAACAAAGAAAAGGTTGCTTCTGCATTGACTTAAGTGAAACCGAATTTACTATTACAATCGCTTGTAAACTTATAAATGTTATCACACTGACCCTTCCCTTTTTGGTACGTTCCTATTACTCTTATACATGTTGCTTTAGGAATATTACCATAGTGTTTGCAAAATACAGGTGTAATTGTTAATCTATAGTTCTGATTGATAGTTTTGCAAAGTAAAAGTTGCTAATAGTTTTCTGGTTTTGCAAAAAAATCAAATGAAATTACAATTGTTTGTAAAAACTTGTATCCCTAAAATAATTATCCAAACAGAATATTTTTATGAAGACTTTTTTGAAAGAACTCTTTTAGGAAATATGTCAAAAAATGGTCTAGCTTAGATCTACTTGAAGGGCCGGGGGGGTAGGGGTTGGGGGTGAAGCTAGAGTGTTGCTGATGCTATTATAAGGAAAATGGACCTTAGACCTAAATCAACCCAAAAGTTAGCTTATTAGGCCAGATTTACCCAAGACCATATGAGGAGGCAACAACCAATTTTCTCAACTAATGTGGGACGTTCTAACACTATTGCATGGCAGGGTTGGATATTTGGAGCCTGAACTATATAATATGAGAGTCAAACATTTGGGCAAATCTAGAGTAAGAATGGGTCTGACCATGCAAGGAAAATGAATATTAGGCCTAACTCAACCCCCAAAAGATAGCTCATGGGATGAGGATTATCCAAAAACGTATAGGGAGACAACAATTTATTTTCTTATCAAATGTGAGACACATAACAGTTCAAGGCCCCCAGTACTCTGGTTGCTGGACGTATTGATTGTGGGCAACATAACACCAAGCCTAACATTGAGTAAGTCAAGAATGGGCATGACTCTGATACCATGTAAAGTAAAATGGACATTGAACGTGACTCAACCTAAAGACAATTTATGAGGTGAAGATTGTCTTTTTTTTTTTAATCAAGTAAAAGATTTCATTGATAATAACAAGGCCAACATGGCCATATACAAGAGATATACCAAAAAGGAGAAACCTGCATAATTTGGTTTTCTCCAAAGGACACCCAATCCTCTATACAAACAGGAATTACATGGGTGCACCAAAAAGAAAATAAGGGATCGGAGACTACCTTCCAATTGAGCAAAGCTCATCTCCACACCCTCAAATTCTCTCCTATTCCTCTTTTTCTAAATGACCCACATTAGCGCAAAAGAGTAACATGCCTCACCTTGTGCCTTCTTCTTCTAGCTCCACTCTTCCAACTGATCATCATCTCCTTCACAGATCTTGACATTACCCAAGAAACACCAAGCCATCCGAGTATATCTCCCCATAACCTCGTGGCTCCAAGATCATATAAGGAGACAATGGCCAGTTCTTCAACCGATGTGGGACATTCGAATAACTATGGCCAAAAATTAACTTTATAATTGTTTTAATAACAGTTCACACTTTTTTAATGATCTTTTTTATGGTTATGCCGGCGATGATAGATGGATCTTGTGTTAGAGTTTGTAAAAGTCTGACATAATGCTTCCTTTCCACCGGTTTCTTGAAAGTTATTAATCCCGCTTCTTCCTCTTGTCTCAGTTCGACCTCCAATGATGAGCCCATGCAAAAACTCTCCTTTGTTAGAGCCGGATAGATAGGCTATTAGATTGAGTTGAATGAACCTGTGCCTATACCTTTCTAGGCTCCTAGTGCTAGCTGTATCCATCGGAGGTGAGGGCTCTACCAAAGAGCATGCTATGGCTCAATCAACAGGTGAGCCTGTGCCCTCACTCTCTTTTTTGTGCTCTCTCTCTTCTGTCAGTCTGTGCCCTGATTTCTTTTTCTCCAGTCCTGTATGGCAATGATAATTTTTTAAGAAGTGAATGTTAAAGTTCTAAGTTTTTAGAAGTCATATTGTTAAATTGCTTTTTGAGTAGTGGAAAGTTTTATAAAGAAACATCGAGTCAGTGCCCAAAAATATATCTACAGCTTGTGTATATTACTTAACCCGAGTTATTCAAGCTTGTCTAACTATCAACAGAACACAATATTCTCTCCTACACGAAAAATACAAGTGAAATGAAAAGGATCTTTTAATGCTTTCTGTTGAGCTAAGACACTTTCTACCCTGTTCTTACTATTTATTTCTCTCATTCCATATACTCCAAAAGAGATGTCGATTTGATGTTTACCAGGCTGCGATTCTTTCATTTTCAATCTTTGTAATCTCCTACAGTCCTACTTGTATTTTTTTTCTCGACTGTCCTTGGTAACAATCATGATATGTTAAATAACTAGAATACAAGGATAAGCAGCTGCAAATCCAACCTGCGATTCTAAGGAGAGGTCATATTGTTAAATTATGGCGACGTCCATAACGTAAATCGCAAACTACAAAGTAATCTCATTTGAGAAAGTGAAAGAGTTCTATGAACAATGTGCTCCTATGTGAATCACCTTCTTTTACATAGTCAGGTGGTTTCTTGTTTATGGTGTGAACTGGGAAATTCTGAGATGGTTCAGATTTAAGTGGATGATCCCGAGCACTGTGAAAGAAACAATGTTTAGTTGGGCCTTTAAAAGAAGGAAGAGAAGATGCAGGGAGTGTGATTTTGCTCCTCTGCACTTATGTGGATCATATGGAGACAGAGAGAGAGAGAGGAATAAGAGAGCTTTTGAGGGAGTAGTGAAAGACTTTAAACACTTAAGGAATAGTCTATTTCCTTGTTTCTTTTTGGTGCACCCACAAGATTCCTACATGTATAGATGATTGGTGCTATTTGTAGAAAATCATTTTTTGTAAGGTTTTCTATTTTTTGGTATATTTCTTGTATAAAGACACACTTTTGCCCTTTTAGATAATTTTATTACTTCATCAAAGAAAAGATGAACAGTGTGCTCCTATCAAGAACTAATGTAAGCCTTGAGAATTAAGATTCATCTAACTTAGTGAAACTTATTTTTGTAGATCTGTATATCATACTATGTTATTTGTGATAATTGTTCTTATTGCATTTTGCCATGTACTGAAAATCATGGTATATTTTCAATGCTTAGAATGATTTAGAGAGTTGTAGATTACTTCACCTATTGCATTATTGATTTTGGTGCTAATGGAATATTGTGATGAGTGATGACTTTTGTGGGAATATAAGATACCGAGTGGCCAAAATGTGCAAGAATCCGTTCTGGAAAGTGGAAACAGAGATGGTGTAGTGATGTTACCTATGTCAAGTTTTTCTGACCATGTAACATATCTAGTAGCCTAGGTTTCTTTTAGAAAGTTTATCTCTGTTGGTAAGATAGATTATGTTTGATGCTCGTGGTTATTTTGTGCTAATTCAAAAATTTCCCCCATCTTTTGTGGTTCTGAAAGAACAAGTGAGCAATGTATAAATTTTAGCAGAAATTGTTTTGCTTATAACACCTATTTTCTTTAGTTTTTTTTCTTAAACAGTTCATTTGTGGTGTATTATTTGGAATTTAGTCAAAGTTTCAGGTTTATTTGCACTAAGTAATTGCTATTGTACTTACAGGGGAGAAGGTGAAGAGAAAGAGTATCTTGTTAAGTGGAAGGAGCTTTCTTATGATGAGTGCTACTGGGAATTTGAATCGGACATTTCTTCTTTTCAGCAGGAAATTGAACGATATCATAGAGTTCAGTCTCGAGTTGACAAAGCGTCTTCAAGTAAACAAAAAAGTGTGCCTAAAGAGACTACTGAATCAAAACTGAAACCCAGAGAATTTCAACAGTATGAAAGGAGTCCCGAATTTCTTTCTGGAGGTATCCTTGATTTTCCTTTTTAAAAATTATTCTATTCATCTGAAAGAGTTCTATTAATCTTCATTTTTGGTTGAAATAAAGGCTCACTGCATCCGTATCAGCTTGAAGGGCTGAATTTCCTACGTTTTGCTTGGTCTAAACAAACACATGTGATACTTGCAGATGAGATGGGGCTTGGTGAGTTTATTTTTCTTCTTCCCCTGTTTCTAGTCTTTTTTCATATCATTTTCTTATATAATAATTACTTCTATGTGACTTCTTGGTGAATTAGTGTTACTACTCGGGTCGGCATATAGTTTCTTCTATATCCCTGTGGCGTTGTTCTTTTCTGATGCAACATATGGCTTGCAGGCAAAACAATACAGAGTATTGCATTTCTAGCCTCTCTTTTTGAAGAGGATATCTCTCCACATTTAGTAGTTGCTCCTCTTTCTACATTGAGAAATTGGGAGCGGGAGTTTGCCACTTGGGCTCCTCAAATGAATGTGGTAAGTTGGATTCTTTTTGATTTATATCATGAATATTTGATATACTTTTTCTAAGGAGAAGTGATGCTGTAGGTTATGTACGTTGGTTCTGCACAAGCTCGTGCTGTTATTAGGGAATATGAATTTTTCTTCCCCAAAAATTCTAACAAGATCAAGAAAAAGAAATCTGGTCAGACAGTTGGTGAAAGTAAGAAAGATAGAACAAAATTTGATGTCCTTCTGACATCATACGAAATGATCAACATGGACTCGACCTCTTTGAAGCCTATAAAGTGGGAGTGCATGGTAATTGCTTTAATTCTCAAGTGTGTTGTTACTTGTTTTATGTTTTTTTTTCTTAAGGGCGCTTGACATTCGTATTTAGATTGTTGATGAAGGTCACCGTCTCAAAAACAAGGATTCAAAGTTGTTTTCTTCATTGAAGCAGTACTCTAGTAGACATCGTGTCCTTTTGACCGGAACTCCTCTTCAGGTTTGTCTGTAATTTGCATTCTATATAGGTGTTCTTTTTAAATATCTCGTTACTCGTACTATTTGAAGTCTTATACTGCATCAATCAAACAAAGCAAACTTTCTCTGAATTGTCACTCTTCATCTGTCTTTCACATTTTTGACTAGTCGTTCTACTGCTAGAATCATATTCTCCTAGCACATTTATAGAAGGAACACTATTGGTGAAGGGAGAGGCGAATAGTGAAGTTTACAAGTTCTATAATAAGAAAGATGATCATATGTTAGTGGTTACATAGTTATGGAAATGAATCAAATGCACTTAATTCTAGCTGTTCAGAAATTGCCTCCTTTTAATTGTTCTCTCAAGGAAAAATGCTCCCAGACGATTTCGAGGATTTTTTCTCTCCTACTTCTTAGGACTGCAGAACACTCTTTCCGGCGTGTTTTCACCGGATTTAGATCTTTTCTTTCTCAACCAACAGTTACCACCCACTGCGATTCCCGAAAAATATGATTTTCCAAGGATCTTTTGTAACCTGACGGAGGAAAATAGAATTTACTTCACAGCTGGATTCAAATCTTTTGATATCACCCGATGGACCTGTGGCCAGGAAGTTTGGTTCGACTGGGTAGAGAGAAGCAGAAACATGATGGCAAGAATAACACTTGGTAAGAAAGTGATGGAGTGGATATGTTTTATCTTAATGAAGGTTCCAATGACAACAAGAACCTTGTGAGAAGATGGAGGACAAAGGATGAGGTGGCTGAATATTTTTGTACTAGGAAGTACTATGCACAGGTATGGTACATGAGTATCTTGTCTCTCAAAGGTGAAGATAGGTCAGTTATCATTTTGCCAGAGTCAGCCTTCAATGCCGGATGGAGAGACACGGCTTTTAATATAGAAAATTTCATTGAAAGCACCCCCAATTTGACTTTAAAGGCCCTTCACAGAATGTCCA
This sequence comes from Solanum etuberosum, assembly GCA_029582245.1. Lineage (NCBI taxonomy): Eukaryota > Viridiplantae > Streptophyta > Magnoliopsida > Solanales > Solanaceae > Solanum > Solanum etuberosum. The sequence goes on along the minus strand of JAJONR010006669.1, from coordinate 49,378 downwards.
ACATTAACTTCCCATATTCCAAGGTAGTTGAAGATGCTCCCAAGTATCAATAAAGTGTAAAGCAAACATCTCAATCATAGCTTGTTTCCAATTGACTGGTAGTAGTGGTGTAGGAGGGTCACTTTGTCTTTTGTTTCTCTCCAAAGAGAATACAATCATTCATTAACTTTACCTGTATAAAAAAAATGAATATTGTCATTCATCATCCTTTCAGGGGTTTCTGATAATTGGAATGTAGAATTGTCATTTATCTAAAACATTTAACTCACCTCCAGCACTTCTCATATTAATATTATTGTTACAACAATAATAACAACAGGATGATTAGTATTGTAGTAATAATGATATTCGTGCCAATGATAGTAGTCGTAGTTGTATTGATAATAATAATACTAGTACTACCGGCAGAACTAATTATTATGATATTAATAAAAAATGTTATTAACATGAGTATCGTCTATCGTCATCTCATCACCATCATCTGTTATCTGCCACTAACAGTGAAATGCAAAACTAACTTGTATTAGTTATGACACTCCTTTTCTCCCCTTCTTTCAGAACAATCTGGATGAACTTTTCATGCTTATGCACTTCCTTGATGCTGGGAAGGTTAGTGCTACCACAGATTTTTAGAAGCATTTGTATCTAACCAATTTACGTGTTGATTTATTATAATGTGAAATTTTTATATGGAACTTGATTGTAGTTTGGAAGCTTGGAGGAATTCCAACAGGAATTTGAGGATATTAGTCAGGAAGAACAGATTTCAAGACTTCATAAAATGCTGCAACCCCATCTGCTGAGAAGTATAAATCTCAAGCTTTTTTTTCGTAATTTGTCAGTAGATGTATAAGTAGTTTATGGTTTACATTGATTTGTGGAAGTAGGCATTATCAGGGTGTTCCAACATGCTACTTATACATCTTTGCTTGATTCCTAAATTGTCAGTTTCTGTTGTATGCTGTCAAGCCTTTGCAAACCGCAATACAGATGCCATATTAAACTTATTTGTATTGTTCGTCGTTCCATTAAATACTGAATCTTGTACACCTTTGAGGATGGGTGGTCAAACAACCAAGAATTAGATGCCAAGTTCTCCTTACTATCATTTGTTGTTGGAAATTCTTTCTCGTTGGCCTCCTCTCAAATCAACCACAACATCATTAGATGACTGTAGTCGTTCTCCTGAAGCCCCACATGCATGCTTATTCCTGTGTAACTCATAGGTACAGAGTAGAATGCTGTACCGGGTCAAATGGATTAAGTTTCTGAAGATTATGTACATCTTTCTAATTACATGTACTTACAGTTCCAGAGTGAAGCTTATAGTTAAGTTCACAAAAAGGTTCATGGGCTAGGGCAGTGCTTCAAGAAACATGATTATGTTCATCTTTATGCGGAACTCTTGAGCTTTGGTGTAAGTGTGTTTTGTTGGCTGCAGGGGTCAAGAAAGATGTTATGAAGGAGCTGCCTCCAAAAAAAGAGCTCATTTTGCGAGTGGAATTGAGTAGCAAGCAGAAAGAATATTACAAAGCAATTTTGACACGTAACTTCCAGATACTGGCTCGCAAGGGAGGTGCTCAGGTGCTCCAGCTTCTTCTTGTTTGGTATATCCTTATTGTTCTGTAACAGGAATTCTGACCTTGGTTGATACTTGTCATCAGATTTCCCTCATAAATGTGGTTATGGAACTGCGCAAGCTCTGCTGCCATCCATTTATGTTAGAAGGAGTTGAACCAGAGGATACTAACGAGTTTACCAAGTACACTTCTTATCTTATAATCAATTTCATTGATTTCTTGCCTGCAGAAAATCAAGTTTTTTTTGTAATTTTATAGAGGATTTTGTGGCCCCTCTGGTTATTAGCTGAACTGTAAGCGGCCCCATTATTCTGGTCTTAGTTCCAGCCTTTTAAGTTTCCAAAAACGGCGCTTCATGGTCAGTTGTTAATGGAAATCTAGAAAAGGTGTTACAAATTGGATATCTGTATTTACCTTATAGAAAGAATAAAATAAAAAATAATTAAGAAGGTATATTGGAAGTCTTATCTTTTTTCTTTGTTAACGAAGGAATATAGCATGCAGAGGGTGAGGGGGCAACCATCTCTGGTAGGGGTGGAGTAGGAGATACATGATTTATGAAGGGAATCTGGGGTTCAATTCGGGTGGGGTTTGTTGTTATCTGTGACCGGGATAGAGGCAGAGCAAGGTGGGTGGTTTCCCATCTTTTCACTAATAAAATCCGGAAACTTTGTCAGCAACTAGAGCAGGTAGAAGAACAGCATATTGTGGGTCGAAGAGATGTGGTAGTGAGGGCTGTGACCAAGCCGATGGGAAGGGGAGAAGTTGTTCAGGGGAAAGGATAGGGGTTGGCAGTTGTGAGAAGATGATAAGGGCTGTGAGGCTAAGGGAAGGTGGTAGTGGTGCTGCTCTGAGTAGGGCCATTAATGTTGGATGGAGGGGCGATAAGTTAAGTGAGAGTGGTTCTCTGCTCCCTTTCCTGTTGGTGTCAGAGCGGTGTCTTGTTAAATAAGTAGCGTTTTGCTATGTTGTTTGGATTCCCCAAATTGTTGCACCAGTTTGGATACTCAAAAAATGCACTACTTTGGGAGGATCCGACACTCACCCAACAATATTTTTGAAGAGTTCGCAATATCGACATGTTGCTCACTTTTCAACTTTTCTTTTAATGTCTCCATGTAAAGTGTTATATTTCCCTAGAAGAAAATGTTTAGCGCGATTCTTCTATTTTTTTTAATGATACCATTTAATTTGGACAAAATCTATTGTGTTAATCTGGAAAATATTGTGTGGTCAAAGGAGTCTCATATGATCATTAGGGCCTAAAGTGCGAAAGTTCTTTTAGGAGACTGGAATTTTATGAATTGCCTAGTGAGATCGTTGATGATCCTGCCTGCAAGAAGGGTGTGCTTAGAGCTTTTTTTTTTTAGTAAAAAAATGTTCATTTTTTGCGTTCTTTCAACCAACCTATCTTATCTGCACTGTGGATCATTTTGATTTGGCAGACAGCTGCTGGAATCTTCTGGAAAATTACAACTTCTAGACAAGATGATGGTTAAGCTTAAAGACCAAGGTCACAGAGTTCTTATATATTCGCAATTTCAGCATATGCTCGACTTGCTAGAAGACTACTGTACCTATAAGGTAAAGATACTAGTTCATTATATTATTTTAAACTTGATTTGGTGTTCATCTTTATTATCTCAAAATTTGTTGCATTTTTACCTGTTAATGTTTGTAGAAATGGCACTACGAACGGATTGATGGAAAAGTTCCTGGGGCAGAACGACAAATCCGAATTGACAGATTTAATGCAAAGAATTCTTCAAGATTCTGTTTCCTGCTATCCACTAGGGCTGGAGGTTTAGGAATTAATCTTGCAACTGCTGACACAGTAATTATTTATGACAGGTAATATTATATTCGAGAATACCTTATCAAAAAATAAATGATACTTGTTATATTCGAGAATCCTCTCTCTATCCAAATGGCTTCTGGTCTCAACTTTCATAGCACTTTGAGAGATTTCTGTAATTCTTGGATCAATACTCTACTTTGCTGTTTCAAAATGGAAGCATGCCATTGATCAATCACCTAGGCCACAATGTTGTAAAGACTTCCGTCTAAGCCTAATATTTCATTTCCACACATCTTGAGTCAATACCCTAATTTGCCCTTCGAAAACATCGAGGATTTCCTCCTTGACCGAAAGCATTTTGTGTCATGTCATTGATGACCTTGGCAATGCGTTTATAAAAGCATCCATCAAGATAATAGGTCAGTCTTTGATATTTAGAACTCTTTCATTTTCAGGAATAAAGCAATAAAAACTGCCTTTTGGCTTTTATCCTTGGCTCATAGACTTCCTCCTCCAAATGATAACTTAATTTACGCCTTTGATATTCTGGAATCTACTAAAACCGCACTGTTGAGTGTTGAGAGTAGGTATCTGTCTCATCATCCACATGTACAATTCTTGTTGCAAGTGAGAATACCTCATCGTTCAGCTTTTCACTATCTATCATATTTCCATCAACTATAATTTTTTCAATTTTTTTTATGGTATAATTTTTTTTGTTTTGATCAAGTAAGAGAATCTCATGGATGGTATCAAATTCTCTTACTTCATCTAAACAAAAAATAAATAAATTCATTAATGGTATCCAGAATTTCGTAGATGGTATCAAGAAGATGCATCTACTTCCCAAGGTAGGGGTAAGGTCTGCGTACACACTAGACTCTACCCTCCCAAGATCCCACTTGTGAGATTACACTGGGTATGTTGTTGTTGGTATCATGAAGATGCAGTATTTTTTTTTTTTTTTGATAATGGTAACATTCTATGTATTAAAAGGTATACTATACAGTGGTTTTTGTTTGATCCTAGATTCTTCTGCAATAATTGTCTGTTGGAAAATACATTCTTCATTCACCATCTTTTCAAAGTTATCCTCTACTTTGGTTTATTATCAAGACAAAGGTTACACCCAAAACTAGGCATTTTCTTGGTCCTTTAAGCCTTGCATGCTGCTATGTGTTGACTTAATAGAGAAACAAAACCTTCTCAGTTCGTTCTATGTTTGCTCTTTCACGATAGAATTGTGCTTTTAGATTATCTGAGCTATTTCAACAATATTTGTTATTCTTAGCTGTATTTGGTAAGTTTCTAGCATTGAATACGTGATAGGAAATGGACATTGGACCTAACTCAACCATAAAAACTATCTCATGAGGTGTGGATTGCGCAAGACCATATAAGGAGACCAAGTCCTCCATTCACTACTGGTGTGCAATCTAACACTCTCTGCATGCTCAGACTTTCCAACTGGAATGTGTACAATATATATGAGGGCCAACTTGGTTACACCAAGAACTAGGATGAGTGTGTTTGTTAGATTCCCCGATCGGTAGTGGATGGGTGACTTGGTCTCCTTATATGGTCCTGACAATCCTTACTTCATGAGCTAGCTTTTGGTGTTGAGTTATATCCAGTGTCCATTTTTATCATGGTATCCGAACTGACAGAGGTCTTGAATTCGAGTCTCACCGCCTCAAACGATCAAAATGAATTTCCGCATGCTTGACTATGAAAAAGAATTAGACCGACACATGAGGGGACATCTGAAGACATAATTAAGTTAAGTTAGTATTGTCAAAGACGCTTAAGCGCGGAAGCTCTAGGGAGGCCTTCGCCTCTCTTCAGTGTAGTTAGGGACGGAGCTAGAGACCAAGGCACGGGTTCAGCCAAACCCTATAACATTGGTTCAAACACTTTCTTTGTCTTAAAAAATTTATTCCATATGTACAAATTATAAATTTAGAGCCCATTAACTTAAAAGGGCTAGAATCCTGAACCCATAAGCTTCAAAACCTGGCTCCGCCTCTGTTAAGGTAAGGCATGAAGGTGCACATGAGTTCTATCTTGAATAAAGCAGTACTAAACAACAAATATAATTGACAAAAAGTGTATTAGCTGTTAAAAAAAGTATTATGGATGAACTTGTTACTTTTTTTCTTGAATTACATATGTACTTATATAGAGTTTTCCATCATTGACAACACTGTATTAATAAATAAAAATGTATTTTATCTAATAGTGTAAGCTTTTAAATGAGATGGTCAAACACTTCAACAATACGGTATGAAATGTAAAAATGTATTATCCAATTCTGGTTACCCCTTTAGGCGTTCTGTCTCAAATTTAGAGAAGAGGGAAGGAAAGAAACTTCTTTGCAATTTTCTTTTCTATGTGCTGCGATTCCTCTTGCTTATCTTTTAAGTGTATCTTTCAGTGATTGGAATCCCCATGCTGACCTACAAGCAATGGCTAGAGCACATCGGCTTGGACAAACAAATAAGGTTACAATTTCCTCCCTTCTGGTGTTGGCCCTAAGGAAAAATGTTGATACTCATTAGCTTTGCTTCTATGGCAAAAGAAGAGGTGGTTATCTTGACATTGATTTCTTGGCCTGTATCTGAGGTTTTGATAGTTTTTTTATATTTGATATTGCAGGTAATGATTTTTCGACTCATATTAAGAGGAACCATTGAGGAAAGAATGATGCAAATGACTAAGAAGAAAATGGTTTTGGAACATCTAGTTGTTGGAAGGCTTAAAGCACAAAATATCAACCAGGTAACTTATTCACAATCTTTGAGCTTAAGACTAAATGTGAGCTACTAGATTTTATACAGGTAAAAAAAGTTAATGTTTAGAGATATCTAAATTCTAAGGTCATTTTCCTTAAGCTAATGGCAAGATATCCACTCCAACCAAATGAATTAGTAGACATCTAGCCTTCAAGGAGTGGTTTGGAGTTGAAATTTCATCAGATCATCTGCAATTCTTTCTGTCCATACATCCAAAAAATACTTGCAGGGATCATTTTCCAAATTTTCCTGATCAACTTTCCACAAAGTCCAACTCTCATATGCTTCTTTAATATGCATTCTGTGGACGGTCATCATTATTGACTGTTGTACGATGAAAAGGTGGCTAATTACAATCTTAATTCAGGAAGAACTGGATGATATTATAAGGTATGGGTCAAAAGAGTTATTTGCTGATGAGAATGATGAGGCTGGAAAATTGCGACAAATACATTACGATGATGCTGCAATAGATAGGTGAGTTTTCTTTATGTCAGGTTCACTTTCTCCTCTTCTTTAGTTCTCTTCAGGGTTGGTATTAGTTTATGTCACATGAATGTAGTGATCTTTCTCTTTGTTTTCTCAGATTGCTCAATCGCGATCAAGTTGTAGATGAGGATGCTGCCGTGGACGATGAAGAAGAGGATTCATTTTTGAAGGCTTTCAAGGTATATCTCCTGTATAACATTTTTATAATTGGAAGGTGATTTTGCAGTGCCAATGGATTGTGTTACCTGTCTTCCCCCAACATCTATCCAATAAGGAGTTGGGGATAATCGCTTTAAACTTCCATTCCTTAGGACATACTTTGTCCCTCCATACCTTCCCTAGGGGCAGATAGAACTATTTATAGTGCGGGAGGATGCACACACCCACACAACACGAGCCCATTGCGTGTGCCATCAGTCAGGAAAATCTCCCCTTCTCGCAGCGCAGGGTTTTCTTGCAGAACCCCTGGGGACTGGGGCTGGTCTCCTCACAATGCGGGAGTAACACTGGGTACCCTTAACAGTTGGTTATGCGTTGCTTAACAACATTTCACCACTTTTAAGCCTCAACACCAATTCGTTGCGACTTCCAACTCATTTTAAACCTCTAGATTCATGTCTTAAGCACCTGACCTACGTCATGTGCCCTTGTCGACACGTTTAAGATCATTTAAACACGTCACCAAACTCAAGGTTAACCATAATTAGGTTTTGAAATATACAAGGCCTTACACTTTCTCAGTGCTTAAGTTGAATCTGTTCAAATTTTAAGCTGTACTTGCACTTGACGTAAAAATAGAGGAACAGAATACATATATTTGGTTCTTCTGAAGTGTTGTACTAATTAAAGTTTAATAAAATTCCCTTAAATTTGCAGAGGTACTGTTTGATGTGGAATGCACTTTTACTGTAGTATGATTGCTCATGTCTTAAGTTAATGTACTTAATTCTACTCATTACTTTGCCACTTGCATTTGCGGGGTGGTATTTATTCAATTTAAAATTGCATACAAGAAATATCATATCCATTTATGTACTACGACATATTATGAACATGTCACCTTGTTAATAAATCAATGGGTTCTTATACTTAATTCAGTAATTTTATAAATTAATGAAATTTCTCTCACTTCATAAAAAAAATAAAATGTAAAAGACTAATTTAATGATAAAGGTTGAAGGAAGAGATGGTATACAAGAATTTATCGCAAGATACCAACACTAATAAGAGGAGGAACTTTATGAATACAATAGGAGTGGATGAGGTGGAATATGGTCTTTTGTCAATAACCATATTAATCATGTATCTCTAACTTGTTTGCACCTTGAATACTATTTCGTTTCCTTTTTATTCCCCTTGTAATAAACACATGAAGGACCATAGACAATTTATTTAACAATAACCAGGACAGTGTGAGCTTGATATTTCTGTACTTGGAATCCAGAGCTTCATACTATGAATGTTCTCATGTGTAAAGGTATCACTGGTTATCTTGATATGCTTGATTCTTGCCATTACCCTGTCTAATTGATTAAGTACTTCCTAAGCAAGAAATGCTTTGACTGGTCTTCTCTAAGGTTTTCCAACAAGAATAAGGAAATCATAGCTGCATAACCTTTTAGTTGCAACTTGCATTTGTTCTGCAGGTCTTATCTAGTCGAAGTTGTTTCCAAGTTTTTTTCCCAATGAAGGAAAGGGGATTTGTGAAGAAAGCTTTTATGATAATATATCGGTTTAATTGTGAAAGTATCGTCCTCCTAAAGTTTTTTCATATTTTAGCTTTTCTTTGGGTGCATTTGAGCTTTGTATTTGGTTAGCTGATCTAGGACAAGCTAAAAGCTTCTGAATGTTTTAGGTAGCTAATTTTGAGTATATAGAAGAAGCAGAAGCAACACCAGAAGAAGATATCCCAACTCCTCCCTTGGAAAACAAAGCAACAGTACTCAATTCTGAGAGAGCAACCTACTGGGAAGAATTGTTACGAGATAGATATGAAATGCATAAAGTCGAAGAATTCAATGGTATGGGCAAGGGAAAGAGAAGTCGTAAACAGGTGTGGAATGCCATTAAAATGGGTCTTTCATTTATTCAGTTTTTCTTCTGTTGAATGAATTGGCAGGGCATTAAACTCTACATTTTTTGTACATGTTAGTCTAGTCATTCTTTCAATTTGCCATCTGTACTTATTCCCTTCGTCTCAATTTATGTGACACAATTTCGGATTTCAAGAGTCAAGTTTCTTAATGTCTGTGAATTCGGATATAGAATCTTTAAGTTCTTTTTAAAAATAAACTTAATATATTTGGAAACTACATAAGAAGTACTTTAAGTCATAATAATTAACAATTCAGAATATTTAAAAGGCATATAAAAAATTGGCAGTGAAAGGAAACACGTTTAATTCTCGAAATCCAAAAGGTGCCACATAATTTGGGATGGAGGGAGTATATTTTTAGTATTTACTTTATATGCTCAACTCTCACAAGTAGTTACCTACCTTTTTTAATGAAACTGGTTACTGTATCTATTTCTATAATGAATCAAACAATACAAAGATTGCACTGAAACCGTATTTACAAGGATACCCTATGTTCTACTGTTGTCATGACTATCTCTTCATTCTCCTCCCAGATGGTGTCTGTTGAAGACGATGATCTTGCTGGTTTGGAAGAGGTGACCTCTGATGGCGAGGATGATAACTATGAAGCGGATCTGAGTGATGGTGAGACAGCTTTACCTGGAGCGCCAGTTGTGAGAAGGCCTTACAGAAAGAGATCCCGTGGTGAAATATGAACTCTTGATTTAATTTCACATTTCAACTAGACTTACTAAAAATATATCAACTAGGATACTTGATAGTATCTAAAGAAAAGTTCTTCACTCTGGCAGTGGACTCTTCTATACCACTTCCTTTGATGGAAGGAGAAGGGAAATCATTTAGAGTACTGGGGTTTAATCAAAGCCAGAGGGCCGCATTTGTCAAAATTTTAATGAGGTATCATCTGGCTATCTTCCTTTCCATTCTGTGTTATTTCTTTGTGTTTTTTTCCTGTGTTATTTCTCTGTTGTCCACACTAATGCATGAGAGTGTTGAAACAATCTATTTTTATTACAGGTTTGGAGTTGGAGACTATGACTGGGCAGAATTCACACCACGACTGAAGCAGAAAACTTATGAAGAAATAAAAGAGTACGTAAAGTTATCAACTTTGAGTTCTATATATTCCTTATTTCTCTATCATAGACTACTCCTGATAAAAGAAATGGACCACCATTAATGTGTTGACTAAATTGTTTCTGTATCTCTCCGGTAAAGGGATTTTTAGTGAAGAATGCATTACATGCCTTACAACAAAACAACAACAAACCCAGTGTAATCCCACCAGGTGGGGCTTGTGGAGGTAGGGTAAGGTGTAGAGAAAATGATCAAAATGGTCCTTAATGTATGGGGTTTGAACTATTTGATCCTTCATATATACTACTTAATTAAAATAGTCCTTGATGGATGTAATATGTGATCATTTTGGTCCTATACCCTAACTTTGTTAAAAAAGTAACTTTCCTCCTTTTCTCTCTCATCTCCCTACTTCCTCCCGCCTCCCCTCTCTTCTATATCGTCCATTAAAACTAAACAGCCTTGTGATAAAGCTCAAAATATACTTGAAGGAGAAACATGTTCTAAGCCCTAACTCTTTCTGAATCGTCGTCTCTCTATCTTTCAAATCTCCAGAATTTGGCCAACATGGATCGAAGTTATACCTCGCATATGGTATCTTTATCGTCGGCGGCAGGGACGACTCCGCCGTCGTGACGGCGGCAGAGTGTCAGAAGATAATGATGAAGGATCAAGCCTTTCTGTCATCACTCTCTAACAACTACGCTGAAGAAGATGAACAAGTACGCAAGTAGGAAATTCTCCGATAAATGAAAAAATCAGAACATAAAATTTATTAGAAGGAGAAAATGAATTTTAGTCCTCCATATTAATTTGAATTTTTTTTTTGATAACCGAGAAATCCGTCTGTGACCCACCCTTTGGACCAATCACAACCTTCTAAACTTGGTGGATAATGGGCCCGCCCCTCTACCCTTCTCCGCTTAAATACCGGGCTTCGCTTTGCATGGTGTGGGGCTTGAACCTGCGACCTAAGCCACAAATCCTCCACCTTTTGCCACTCGAGCTAGGCCTTGGGGGCCATATTAATTTTGAATTAATTGATCATAAAACCTTCATCCTCTGTTTTTTGTCCAAACAAGAATGAACTCTTTTATTTTCTTCCTCAAACTCTATACACACTTGCAATCATGTTTTGAGTTTCAAGGAAAAGGAATTCAAATTTTGCGACAGTTTGATTCATATATGCTAAAATGGATATCGATTACAAGAGTAAAATTAACCACGATGAACTAAGCTAACTGAACTAAGCAATACTCCATAGACATCATCAGATCTGTAGAGGAGAGATGAGAAGTGGATCAGAATTTAGGAAGAAGGGAGAAGAGAAAGATAGATAAGATTGAGAAGAAAATGAGGAAGAAATGATACCAGATATCTTCCATTGTTAAATCATATGGCAGCTTGGTTTCAATGATAATGAAGCAGAGAGAGGGAAAAAAGAGAAAACCGTTAGTTTTTTGACAGAGTTAGAGTTTAGGACCAAAATGATAACATATTGTATACATGAAGGACTATTTCAATCAAATGGTATATATGAAGGATCAAAATAATCCAAACCCCATATATTAAAGACCATTTTAATCATTTTCTCGTTGGGTGTACACAGACCTTACCCTTACCTCATGGAGGTAGAGAGACTGTTTTCGAAAGACCCTCGGCTAAAATAATTCATAACAAAGCAATTTTAAAAAATAACATACAAACTCAAGGCATAGCAAATAATAACGAAATCATTACATAACATTCAGAAAAGAAACAGTAACGACAACAAAATAATGCGACAACCGAACCAAAGTACATCAGGTATTAACAGAAATCGAAGGGCAAGAAACTACAAGATTAGTATATATAAAACTGGAATGAAGGGAGTCAACATTCGAGTACCTACTAACCTTCTACCCTCCTCGACCTCCATAACCCCTTATCTAAGGTGAAATGTCATGTCCTCGATAAGATGAAGGTGCGCCGTGTCGTGTCTAATCAACTTACCCCAATACTTCTTCGGCCGACCTCTACCTCTCCTTAAACCCGCTACTACCAACCTCGCACACCTCCTTACTAGGGCATCTCTCCTCTTCATATGCCTGAACCATTTCAGTCTCGCTTCCCTCATCTTGTCCACACCAAAGGCCACTTTTACCATGTTTCAGATATCTTAATTCCTAATCTTGTCTCTCCTTGTACACCGACACATCCTCCTCAACATCCTTATTTTTGCAACTCTCATCTTCTGAACATGGGAGTTCTTAACTAGCCAACACTCCACCACTCTAAGTTTTGGTTACACCTTCTTATCAAATGCATCACATGCCTGGTAATCATGATTGCAATTTTTTTATAAATGAAAGAGATCTCTTGGTGTTCTTTAAATGGGATCTTCATTGATCTTCTTGGCTTCTCTCTTATATTGTCCATGCCTACTGAATATCGAGGTGTCATGCATAGTAACAACATGCCTACTGAATATCGAGGTGTTGTGCACAGTAACAACATGCCTACTGAATATTGAGGTGTTGTGCACAATAATAACTTTAATGTGGATAGTTGTTATATATTGTTTCATAATATATCATATTATATTGTATTGTGTAGTATTGTATCGTTTTGAGGAATACAATGTTTGGATGGATTTTACTGTTTTCCTCGGTACATAATGTCACACATCAACAATTTGGAGGATAAACCTACAAGAGAAGTAGGGTACAAGGTAAAGCTATAATAAAAAGGTAAGGTAAAGGATTAAATAGGATTATTAGATAATAACCAAAGCCAAAATGAGAGGGAAAAAAGGGTAACAATGTGATCACATCAAATTGGTTGTTACATAAAATGAGACTTTTCGTCATTACATAACGATGAATTTAACGATACGATACAACAAAATTCAAGTAACCATCAAAACAAACTTGTATTTAAAGTAACAACACAATTAAATAGCTTGCTTTGTCTAGCTTCTTACAAAAGAAGCAGTACTTACCCAGGAAAACATGATGAGAAAAGGGACCTCTCTTTGTCCCGGATGTTATTTATGTGGTGAAAGAGCAGAGACAGCCTTCTTTTTCTTCATTGCAAACTAATAGAACAATCGTGAAGGATTTTCATTAATCTTATTAATTTTCTTTGAGGCATCTCTTGGATAATGCCATGCAGGATTTCTGAAACCTTTGTGAGTTGGGAGGAAGCAGGACTTGGGCAAAGGATATAGAAAGATGAAGAATTGTCCCATCTAGCATTTGGTGGACAATCTTGAAAGAAAGAAATTCTAGATGTTTTGAGAATTTGAACAATTCTGTGCAAAAGATCAAATTGAACTGTATTTTGCTCTTTTAACTTTGGGGTAAACAGTCCTACTCAGGAGAAACTGTAGAAATTCTTGATATGCTAGATTCCATTTGATGGTCAGAATAGCTTCAGTATGTTAGAGTCACATTGTAAATCTGGTTTTAGACAGTACAGCCTATGTACTATTTGGTTCATTTAAGAAAAACACACAAGTTACCAGTTTCAATAAAACAAATAAACCATATGCTTCTTCGGTTATTGCAGAAGTTGATGTCAAATGAACTTAAATTTGATTTCTCTGTCAGTTGTAGCTGATAACTTAATGGCTTCTCATATATTGTGATTTATCATATGGTATTATTTTGACAAATTCCTACTGTTGTGTTCCCCCCGCTTCGATTGATTTAGTAGCTACACTTAATTTGTTTGAAAGGGAAAATAATTTATTTACTTCTCATCTGTCATGCAGTTATGGGTTTCTGTTTTTGTCTCATATTGCTGAAGATATTACTGAATCACCAACATTTACAGGTGAAGGACTTATATTTATTCTTTACGTCTTTCTCGTGAAACTCTTATTTGTCCACTTTTTACTGCTTTAATTTCTCTCCCCTCCTCTCTGCGCATCAATTGGGTCAAAGCATTTAAAATTTTGGATTGCAGATGGGGTTCCAAAAGAAGGACTAAGAATACCCGATGTGCTATTGAGGATTGCAGTCTTGCTTCTCATAAGAGACAAGGTAATTTTTTAAATCAGATAACTTGCTGAACTACAAGGTTGGTGGTTATTGGTCAATGCTGTTTTAGTTGTGAACAACTTTTAAGTGGGACTTTGTAAACTGTCCCTACTTTCCTGGTGCTTCTTTTGATCTTTGATATTACTATATAGCCTAATGTGGATATACGGGCTTATTTATATGGTCAATATTTAAGATGCGGCTGAGAGAAGGGTTTTTAATAGGTAAGCAATCTTTTGCAACAACGAAGTGTGGTAAAACCCGTATACTAATGAAGTATAAGTAGACCGAGCTAAAAATTTGAAGGACCTCAGAAAGAACACTTAACTCCGACTAACATACTATAAAAGAATTTCACAATCAGATTCGTAGGTCGTAGCCATTCCTGTGACGTAGAATGGCAGATTTTTTTGGCTTTTATTACCGAAGAATATAGGTAGATTTGTGGAAGTAGGATAACAAAGTTATCAATGTTCAAGAGTAAGCATAGGTCTTTTTTTATTGTTCACATGAAGTAACATAAAACACCTTATATGAAACATGTCTACTTGGTCTGAGCTGAAGCTACTCTTCTGCACCAACCAAAATCACTTGAAAGGTTGACAGAACTTCATAAAGTGAGATAAGATCTACTGTCATTTGGAATGTGGCTGATTTTCTTTTCCAAGTTATGAAGCTGTGTTTGTTTGATGGTTTTTGCTTTTCAAAACTTTGAAATCTTTTCAAGTTTTAGGAGTTTTTCTAGAAGAAAATATTCTCAGTTCTGAAAAAAGTTCTATTCACCTTGTTTACCTTCCAAACAGGAAGTAGCTTGAAGTGCTCAATATATCACATATACTGTAGCTCTTTATAGATACTTCCATACTGGTAAATGAGATGATGCACTGTGTGAAGGAACATCAACTGACAATTTAAGATAAAGTCTTCTTCTGAATTGCTTCTTTTTGCTGTGCGCATCTGTTTAAATGTATTAAAGGCTTGACCCTGGAAATTAATTTATTATTCCATTTTAAGAAAATATAAATTGGAAAATCTCAAATTACAAGGCTAATTAATTTGATTGTTAAGTTTACTAAACCATATCAGAGGTCTACTATGTTTTGGATGACCAAATCAGCTCATCACTTGTTGGTGGATTAATGTTTTATAGTATGATGGTCTGGCCTCCCGAAGACACTATTCACGGGGACATATTGCATGTCTATCTTCATTTGTTATGTAAATAGGACATAACTTAGGGACTTAATTGTACTTTTTCATTCTTTTGTTATCTTTTATACACAACTCTGGAACTACTATATTAGATGTGGAGAAGCTATTGAAAATACGTTTTTCTCACGATTCTCTCTTTATCTCAAAAGTTCAACTTTTAGGTATTGTCAATGTACGATCTCTTACTTCTTTTTCTTCAAATCATTGAGATATCTAGGACTAAGTATGATCCTCTGAGTCAGGGTAATTGTTATTTCATTACTTCCAATGAAGACAATTCCTGAATGAAAATCGTTCTAATTTATATTCTACATTCGTTTCTTTTTGCACTGAGATTCAGATACAATTTGGCGTTTTATTTACATCATTCAGAATGATAATGCCCGGGCATATCTTTTTGCATCATTTTAGTCATTTACGTCTTCTCATGATATGTTGCATCAATCTTTTTGGCGGCTTAAACGTACTTTCTTGTAAATGAAGTACCCATTTTAAATGAGACATCCTACATATTATATCATGAAGAAAATATGTGATGGACATTTGGGAAGAAACTGAATTACTTGACTGTAAGCCAGTAGACACGTCAATGGATCTTAATGTCAAGCTATTATTGGGAGATGGGAAACTCTTTCCAAATGTTGGAAGACATCATTGATTGGCTGGCAAACTTAACTGCCTAATTGTTACTCTCTCCATTTCAATTTAAGTGTCTTAGTTTGACTAAACACGGAGTTTAAGAAAGTGAGACTTTCAATCTTGTGGTCTTAAACTAAAGACGTGTGTAATGTACCAAAATGCTCTTTGGATTTTGTTGTCTTAAAAGAAAAGATTGAAACTTAGGGAGCGCTACATTTTTTTTTCTTTCTGGAAGAGTACTACATTGGTTGCATCTTTCCCAATGACTGTTGTAAGTCAGTTGTTGGACTCGCTAACGGATATGTTATAATTAGAATAGTGAAGTATCTTAAGAGAGTTCTGGGAGAGGACTACTATATTAGGATAGAAGTCATATAGGGCCGATTCAACGTTAGAAAAAAGGTTTTACAATAGTTTATTTATTTTTGGAGGAAGCAAACATAATATTGTTGCCTGATTGAGCACAGAAGCAAAGTATAGAGCCATGGATTTAGCCATGCGTGAGTTGTGTAACTGAAGCAATTACTTGAAGAGTTTGGAGTACGATAATGTCAGCCTATGAAGTTATATTGTTTTAATTGAACAGCACTATATATTACATCAAATCCAGTGTTCCATTAGATATGAAATATATAGAAGTTGATTGTCATTTTTTGTTCCAAGTTGCAAAGTGAGGATATTGTGACTGTGTTTTAGTTGGGATGGTCAACTGGTTTTATCTTAATTAAATCTCTTAGAAATTCTAGAATACTGTATATTGAGACAAGTTGGGAATACATGATTTGTATACTTCAGTTTGAGGGGGAGAGTTAATTGTAAATAGGCGATAGCTTAGGAATTGTTTTACCTTGTCATTCTCTTAATTATTTTTTGTAAGTAACTGCAAATATATTAGATGTTGTGAAGTTAATAAGAACACCCACAATTCTCTATTTTGTTACAGTTTTGCTGCCTGCAGCTTGACTTCAGGTAAATTCATAAAGAGTTACAAGATCATCAGGCCCAGATTATAAGCTTTCATATGTTGGAGTTTGACAATTCTTGTTTGTCATAATATATTTTCGATGATAGATAATTCAGACAAAGATGAGTTCATTTATACACCTGTGTTTGGAAATTATAATCCTAATTTATAAAGTTCAAGGGAGTGTGGTTTATAAATGCGTTCGGTTCATCAATTTCCTAATGTAGTAACCTTTTGACCTTGGATGTTTCTCTGCTCTTTTTAATACTTGGGCATGGAAGTAAGTACAAGTTGCTCTTTTTACACGAGTCGGGAGTTCTGGTCTCACATTTGAGACAAAGGGAACATTCACTTTTTTTTTTCCCATGAATTGCTACTTTCCAATGTATCCTTGTATAGCCTGATGGAATGCAATTACTTCTTATTCCTATGTTGATAGTTTCTTGTATTAGAGTTTTTGCTGCTGCTAAAGTTTTCAAGTGATCTCTGATATCCTCGTCAACGACACGAGCATATCAAGCTACAGTTCTTAATGTAGATTAATTTTTAAAATTTCACAAAGTGTTGGTTATTTCAGGTCAAGGCTTTCTCGGAAGAGACAACTAGTCCTCTTTTTGCCAAGGACATTGTGTCTTGGTTTCCTGGATTAAAAGGTGGACGTGTTTGGAAGGAAGATCATGATTTGCTGCTGCTACGAGCAGTACTAAAGTATGCAATCTTTTCTTTTCATTTCTTTTTTTTTTCCTCTGATCTGTCATGAAGTTAGAAAGTGATGAGCCATTTTGGAGTAACTTCTTAGATGTGACCAAAGTGACATTTGTCATGGATGTTCACCAGGAAAACACCAGTGCTACACACAGCTTACAGAGGGGTGCATGGGTTCACGTGAACCCATACTCCTCCACGTGGATCCGCCCCTGTATGAAGGGCTTTATCAGAAAATATGTTAATAGATCTTTTGTGGATAGTACCATGATGAGTCTTCTCTGTTTGTGAAAAGGAATCAAATTGCACATCAAGTTGATTAGATTAAATTAATTCTTACAAAGGACAAAAATATGAACCTATTTTGTTTCATAATGAGTAGGAAAGAGTACTTGATTAACTCAAAGTATAAGGAAATAATGAACAAATTATGTTTAGTTCTAAAGATTATTTTCATAATTGTAGTTGAATAACATATCTGTGTAAGGAAAACAAAACCCTAAATATTAGTAGGATCTTTATAACCAAAGTTGGAAAATACCTAAATGATAGTTTTATCCAGTACAACTAGGAGTCTTTTAGACCTACTAGGTTTTATGCCAATAAAAAGTATAGACAACTTCTAGTTATTCTTAGCAACAATTCAAATTTGTGTCTATACTATCTGAAATTGCTCAATTTTCTCCTTTGTTAGGTTTTTCCATTCACATCCTTGCCTAGACAAATTGGCCTTACATTTTCCCTTACTATTAAGAAAGCTCCAATATAAAATGAGCAGACTCTACATGTCCAAATTCTTCAAGAATAGAGGTCCATATTTACAAATCAAACTTTGACCACAGTTTAAAATTACCCTCGTGTTTAAGTACCGTTGGGGATCAAGGGAAAACATGAGATATTTTCCTTATGGCAGGGTAAAATTAGACCAAAAGTTTAACAGAGCATAACATTGCTCAATTTTGGATAATATTAAGTAGCATAACGTTGCTCAATGGTTTCAAGAAAGAACAGAGATTACTCACTGCATTTGCATACTTGAAAGAGTACTCCTTAATGAGTCTTCATTTTACTCTGACAATGTCTATGGAAAGAAAATTCAGAAACTTCCCTGACATGATTTCTAAAATGAGCAGGATTTGGATTCATCATCAAAAAAGAGAGAGCAGGGTTTGGAATGAAATATTATAAACACACATGGGAAATATAGATATACTACCAAATTGTAAGATACCCTTGATTCCACTTTTTTTGTGGAAAAAGTACCCATATTGCCCAGTACTATCTGACATTACCCAATTTTCCCCTTCCGTTTGCCTTTTGGTCCATTCATATCCTTACTGTTAGCAAAGTATCTTGTATTTGTGCTTGTCATTACAAGAGCTCCAACGTGAAATGGGGAATTTCATGTGTCCAACTTTGTCGAGAGAAGCCCAAATTCACCCTCTTTTGTCTATGGTTTAGAATCACCGTCAGGTTAGGCTCCCTTATAAGTGAAGGGCAAAAGCCAGAGTTTTTTCTAATGGTAGGGGTCTAACAGAGGAAAAGTTGCTCAATTTTGGAGAGTGCAGGGGCAAATTTGACCTTTTTGGCTTTTTTAAAATGTAGAAAGGTAATTTTATTTAAATACAGCAATGCTAAGATGGTGCTAGCTATGTTCAAGTGTGCTTGCTGTACTCTTTCTATACTTAAAAGGGCTCCATACTCCAGGGTTTCTTCTCTGTCATTTACTATGTCCCTCTTGTCCCAAAAGTGTAAACGTGAAGACATCTAAACTTTGCATGAGAAAGATGAAAGATGATCCTCTTTTCCCATTAGAGATCTTACGATTTCCTTCCATCTTGTCCACCATATACAGTACGTATAGTGTGATAATCGAAATATAATAAACAACATATTTTCTTTTCAACTGTTAATTCATTATTTTCTTCTTCTTTTTACTTGGATTTGATGCACTTGAGCCTAGGGTCTTTCAGAAACAGCCTCTCTACCTCTACGAGGTAGTGGTAAGGTCTGCGTACACTCTACCCTCCCCAGATCCCACTTAGTGGGAATTCACTGGGTATGTTGTTGTTTTTGCCTCTTTCACATCATTCTGCCAAAGCTAATCAGTGCTTGCTTCAGATCTTCAGTCACTACCCAACATAGTCCATATCTACCTAGCAAATCCACAATGAATGAACAAATGCCTGAGATTCCGTTCCCTGCTCCAATTGGGAAGTTACTAAACGACAAAAGATTGATAAGATGTCTCTTGTATAATTGGAGCCTAATGTAGGGATGATCTATGCTTATTCATTTAGTTATGCCAGAGTTTTTTGTGGTCATTCAACCATCATCCTCTACTTCTCTCTCTGAAATGCAAGTTGTCTGTGTACACATTGTTGTGGCATTATTTCATTGTGCCTTTCATTTTGAATGCATCATTGGTCATTTCGACTGTGGAAATTCCAGGGCAGTAGTCCAAATGTTTAGTTCAATTATTGTGCACAATATGCTAATTGTTCTATTTTGTGCAGGCATGGTTATGGAAGATGGCAAGCTATTATCGATGACAAGGAGTTGAGAATCCAAGAAGTTGTCTGTAAAGAGCTGAATCTTCCTTCTATAACTTTACCTGTGCCTGGAGCTTCTCAGCCACAAGTTCCTCCTGCTCCTGGAGCTTCTCAGGCGCTTCCTGCTTCAGGGGTTTCACAAGTTTCTGCTCCAGGAGTCTATCAAGCACCAAATGGTCTGACTACAGCTAATTCTGGAACTACTGGAAATCAGGTGAAGGCTGCTGATGAGACTAACCATGAAGTCTCACATGGCACAAGCGATCCTTCAAACAGAACCCAACTTCATCAAGATTCGTCTTTGTTATATCATTTTAGAGAGATGCAGAGAAGACAAGTTGAATTTATAAGGAAAAGGGTGATGCTTCTTGAGAATGCAATTAATGCTGAATATCAGAGAGATGTTGTTGTAAGTCATCTTAAAGGTTCTTTCCTTCTTTTTTCCCCTCCTGGTGTCATGTCGTCTCAGAAGAAAAACTAAGACTTGTAGATCTAGTGTTATGCTCGCTCCTTAAGATCCATAGAACTACGAACCTGGTTTGATTGGAGTCCTGTAATCTCTAGGTATATTTCCATTGTCATTCCATTTTAGCAGGCTAGCCTTGTGTGGAACTTCATGTTCCGGCTAGTTCTTGATCGTTGAATATGTAACCTTGTGGTGTCCCCAACTATATAAAAGGCTACATTTCTCTATGATCAATAGAGCCTGTGAAATTTGATGTTCTCTTGAGAAAGAACCTTTGGGTGTGTTAGAAATTACATTCTGCGGACTTTTTCAGTGAAGCTTAAAGGAATAGAATTTCATGTGTTACTTGGTCTTTGTTTTCTCGTTGTCAAAGGACGGACCAGTCTTTATTCCTTCTACCTGTCTTGGTAGATAAATCATGACTTATCCCAAATATATTGCTGTTCATATTTGTTGTTGAGAACAGCTTTTGACCTTTGTAGTTTGACTTTGCTCATTTTCATGTTTTGTGATTGTTGTTTCTCATTTTGTTCCTATATGATTTATGTTTTAATTGTTGGGATTTGCACCTGCATTGATTGATTTGATCATTTGAGGGCAATTAAACCTGTATTCATGTGGTTTATTTGTATCCATGTGCTTCCTTCAGGGTTGCGGAAAACCTCATGAACTGCCAGGGAAAGAGATGGAGTGTGACACCAAGATTGTAGACGAACCAAGTCGAAGTGTTGAGGCAGCTGGCACTGAAATGGTTGATAATTTCCCAAAACTTATTGCAATTTGTAAGTATAATCATTCATTGTTTGAAGCTTTTCTAGTGCATCAAGAAGCTACTGACTAGCATGCCATCACACACTTCTGAATGCAGCTCCACAGGGAATCTCTGAAATTGCTTGTGATGGTGAAGTAGATCGTTTGAGTGTTGCTCAGCTCTACAATAAGGTGAATATTCTGTTCCCGGATATATCTCAGGACTTCAGCTTATATGCATAATAACTAGTAAAGAATAGCCTATGCAGTGCATGGGCCCATTCCCAATAAAAAAATATTGAATAAAATTGAAGAAAGAGTAATTTTTCCTAAAATTTACTCTTAATACCTGCTTGAATATCTCATTTTTGTCTGAAGAGAAATTGACAATTTCCAACCAAAATATTTTCTGTTTTTCCTCGCAAACTTAATAAAGAAGAAGCTGACGTTATGAAATGGCGAGGGATAGCCAACTTAAGGTCAAGATTAAATGAACTTCCCATATCTAATTTCTAATTTAAGACAACATGTATGTTAGTTATTATTATAATTTATAATGTAAAAAACCATCATTTTTACCATTGCATTCACAAATATTTCTCTGTTGTGCAATAAATGAATTAGGGTTATGTAGATAAAACCAATGCAAGAAAGTGAAAGCATGTTGAGTTTATTTTTTTTTGATAATGGTACTTCTATATATCCACAGGTAGACTACAACCAAAGTGTAGTACCCCTTCAAAAGTATTACAACTTACAACTTGTAATTCAGTTCTGTGCCTTACAAAAGTTTAAAACATCACAAATATCTTCTGTTTGAGCTAGTAGTTTTTGCTCACACCAAAAATAAAAAAGGCCTAAACAATTCATTTTAAGATTCTGAATGTTGTTCTGAGTCCCCTCAGAGCACCTTTTGTTCCTCTCAATCCAAATTGACCACCAAATGCATGCTGGGACGATCTTCCATTTTTCTTCCTTCTTGTTCACATTACCATCCATATTCCAGCATCTTAGAACGTCTGCAATGTTTCCAGGTTTCACCCAACTAATCCCTTTCAAACTGATGAACATCCTCCAAAGCTGGTCTGTCCATTTGCAGTGCAAAAAAAGATGGTTGATTGTCTCAGCTTGTTCCCCACATAAAAAACAGCCAGCGGTTAGTTGGTGACCCCTTTTGTTCAGATTATCATGAGTTAACACTGCTTCTTTGGCCAAAAGCCAGATGAAACAGTTAACTTTGTAGGTAATTTTTGGTTTCCATATCATCTTCCAAGGCCAATCTCTTTCCTTCACCACTTCTACATTTAGCTCCCTGTATGCAGATTTGACAGAAAAAATTCCCTTACTGTTTCTGTTCCATTCTAGTCTGTCCACTTCTTCAGTCAGATTGTTGAAACTTGCTACTGAGTTATAGAATTCTGTTATCCTCCCAATTTCCCAATCATTCAGATATCTCCTTAGATATAGATTCCATCCTTGTCCAGTCCACATCATGGCAACTGTGGCTTGTTGTTGCTGGCTTAGAGTGTATAGCTCCGGATGTTGTTGTTTCATTGTTAAAAGCCCTGTGCCCACTTGTCATGCCAAAAAGAGGTTTTCTGCCCATTTCCTATCCTCACCTTAGTTCTGATCTGCATCTTTGGCCAAAGATTCCTAATAGCTCTCCAGACTGAACATCCATAGGGTGTTATCACATTCTTAGTCATCCAATTATCTTCCATACCATACTTTGCAAGAATGGCTTCTTTCCACAACATTCCTTCTTCAGTAGCAAATTTCCACAACCATTTCATCGTCGGGCTTTGATTCTGCTTTTTCATATTCCTGATACTTAGACCTCCTGCTTTCTTGTTCACTAACAGCTCCTCCCACTTAACTAGGTGATACTTCTTCTTATCTTCATTCCCCTGCCATAAAAAGTTCCTTCTCAGGACATCTATTTTCTTGCTAACACTAGCAGGCATTGGGAAAATGGACATCAAGTAGGAAGGCAATGTGTCTAATACAGTGTTTACTAGGGTTAGTCTGCCTCCCCTAGAGAGGTGTTGACTCTTCCAATTTGTAAGCCTCTTTGTACATATTTCCACCACCCCATTCCAAATTGTTGTGGACTTACTTTTAGCACCCAAAGGCATTCCAAGATATGTAGTTGGAAGCTCCCCTACTCTTCCTCCTAATTTGCTTGCTAGAGCATCTATCTCACTGACTGTGTTGATAGGATATATAAAACTCTTCCCCCAGTTTATATGTAACCCAGAGACTGCTTCAAAAATTATGAAGATGACCCTTAGTATCAGAACTTGTTCCTCTTTTGTTTCACAAAATACTAAGGTGTCATCTGCATACTGTAAGTGTGTTACTTCTAAACTGTTTGTCTCGCTCAACTGGAAACCTCTAATCCACCTTTTCCCTCTTGCTTTATTCAGTAGATTGCTCATGCCCTCCATTGCCGTTATGAACAAAAATGGAGACAAGGGATCACCCTGTCTCAAACCTCTCTGGGATGAAAAGAATCCATTTGGTTCCCTGTTAATTAGCACTAAGAATTTGACTGTGCTAATGCAATGCTCTATCCACTTGATCCACCTAAATGCAAACCCCATCTTCTCCATTAGCTTTAGCAGAAAATTCCAATTCAAGTGGTCATGCCTTCTGAATGTCCAGTTTGCACATAATTCCTGGTTTCTTGCTGTTCTGTCTAGAATCTACACACTCATTTGCAATTAAGATTGCATCCATTATTTGTCTCCCTTTGATGAATGCCATTTGTTGTCTGCCTACTAAACCATGGATCACTTTCTTTAATCTTTCTGCTAATAACTTAGCTATGATCTTGTACACTCCCCCAATCAAGCTTATAGGTCTGTAATCATTTAGCTCCTCCGCACCCACTTTTTTTGGAATCAACGCCACAAATGTAGCATTCAGGCTTTTTTCAAAAAAAGCTTTCTCATGGAAATTCTGCATTGTAGCTACCAGGTCCACTTTGATTGTTTCCCAGCATTGTTTGAAGAACTCCATAGAATAACCATCAGGTCCAGGGGCCTTATCTCCAGCACATGCTTTGATACTTTCAAAAACTTCTTGGGAACCAAAGGGAGCCATCAATGCTAGATTATCCTCAGCACTTATCCTAGGACAGTTCTCCATTTCAAGTTGTGGTCTCCATTCCTCAGTTTCTGTGTACAATCTTTCATAGTATGAGACTATCTCTTTCTTCACCTCTCTTGGCTCCTCCACCATTACCCCCCCAACTTTCAACTTATCTATAGTGTTAAATCTCCGGTGGATATTTGCAGTTTTGTGGAAAAAACTTGTGTTTCTATCCCCCTCTTTTAGCCAAGTTTCCCTAGACCGCTGTCTCCATGCAATCTCTTCTTTTTTAGCTATATCTTCAAATTCCACTGTGAGTGCTATCTGGATGTTATCTCTTCCTCCTTCAAGACTCTGCATTCCTGAATCCTTTCTATTGCTTCTAGCTGTGATAGAACATTTTGTTTTTGAGCCCCCAAGTTCCCCTGCCTCATCTTACTCCACTCCTTCAATTTTACCTTTAGAGCTTTCAGTTTTGCCATTAGGATATAATCAGGGCTGCCCTCATACTTAAAAGAATCCCACCACTCCTTTACCCTTTCCTTGAAGCCTTCTGTTTGCAACCACCAGTTCTCGAACTTGAAATAAGACTTTGATGCTTTCCACCCTCCACGTTGCAACATAATGGGAATGTGATCTGAAGTGATTCGCTGTAGAACGTACTGCTTAATGTATCTGAAGCTATCATCCATCTCATCTGAGATGAGTATTCTGTCCAATCTTGCTGCACTGTCATGCCTATCTCCTTTCTTCCATGTATACTTTCCCCCTTTCAAATCCAAATCTACAAGTTCCATGTCCTCAATGAACTCTGATAAGTCAGACATGGCTTTGTTGATTCTTCTGCAATTCTTCTTTTCTGATGGATGCCTAGTTGTGTTGAAGTACCCACATAAAATCCAAGGACCTGAAAAGAGACCCCTAGCAGCCCCTATTTCCCCCCAAGTTTCCTCCCTTTCTTGTCTATGATTTGGAGCATATATGCCTGTAAGGTGCCATTTGAAGTCTTGTGTTTTCCCTACAAGACTACAAGAAACCGAGTACATTCCCACGCTGCTCAGTTTCCCTTCCCAGTCCCTTTTATCCCACATTATCACAATGCCTCCTCTAGTCCCGCTAGCTTCCAGATGAACATAATCTACCCACTTATTCCCCCAAATATCTCTAACAGCTTCTGTGATGTCCCCGCTCAGTTTGGTCTCTTGTAGACAAACAGCATCTGCCTTCCACTCCTTCATTATTTTCCTTATGAGAGCCCTCTTCCTGTCGCAGTTTAATCCCCTCACATTCCATGTCACAAAGCATGTTGAGTTTATACAGACATCAAAGTGACGACAATCAATTTTGAAATTCAGTTGAAAGCAAAGCCAAATTTAAACTGATATCAAAGATTGAATTTTTAGAAGAAAATGAAAATGTGAGGCTAAATAGTTTTAAAATATGAAACAGAAGTTGGGAACGAAATGGAGTTATTGAATTTAAAAAAATTGGCAATATTTGAATACCTAATTTAATGATCTCATAGGCTAGAAATTTTAAAATGTTATATGAATAAATTATGTGTACTTCGAATGAAAAAGTGCTTTTATGTGTATTATTTCCCTGTGATATTTCATTCATATTTATTTAATCGGAACACTATTATAACTTCAAATACGCAAGTTCTATTATTATTCATGGCAAAACTAGAAATTGAGCGTAAAATAATGCAGTAAAGGATCAAATCGATGGACAAAAGGAAACCTGCAAAAAGTTTACCTAATACAGCTAGCCTATAGGCTGAAAGACAGAAAAATTACATGGCAGTAGATATTCGAAGTATCACCACATATAAAATCTAATCTATGATGCATAACAGAAACATTAGGCCGAAGCATGTCCCTACATGCATTTCTTGTTGCATAAGTGACAAAATAGTCGATACATGTAGAACTGTAAGGTGCAGCTACAACAACTCATATCTTGCAACCAATGCATATTTGCCGGAATAAGAAACAAAACATATTTTCACAGCAAGGGTTGTGAAGTAGGTGTTTGTGTTTTATTTTTTTTGGTTTTGCAGATGTGCAAGGTACTTTCTGACTATGGTGAAGATTCATTTAATGCAGTAGCAAGTCAGCCAGCTAGTCTGGCGTTAAAAAGGAACCTCCTTCCACTGGAGGCCTTTTTCCAAGAGATGAAACAAGTACTTTCTTCCGCGCATCAGAATCCTGGTAATGTTCCAAGGCGTGAACTTCAAGAAGATTGGAAGCCCGAAGGTGGAAAACCCTCTCCAGTGCCATCATTTCTAAGGGATGGTAGGCTTCACAGTGCTGAGGAAAAACATGACAATTTTCCAACAGGTACAGAATTTGTGTCCGAGGGTACTAGCAATTTAAGCACAACAGAAAGCAATATGCCCCATGACATTAGCCCTTCGGAGATTCCTGGAGAGGAGATAAAACACTGCAGTTTAAACGGAGATACTGATATAGAGATGGTGGAGAAGCAGGATGATACTGATGTTAGCACCACCAATGTTGCGATGGATATAACAGAATGAAACTGTTTTACAGGGCGTTCCACTTGCTGACTGAAAGTAAATTATGTAGGGAAATTGACATCTCCTGGGAAACCATTATAGAATGACTACAAGAGAGCAACTGTTTTCCTTTTTTCTTATTTGTGTTTCCCACTCGTCAAGTACTCCCTTTGAAACGCGAAAACATACTTTACTAACCTGCATAAGCAAAAGAGATTAACATCTTGATCGATTGATCGAATCAAAGTATGAAAGAGTGATCACAAGTCTGTAGGATAGATGCAGGGCAAGTGTTCATTTGTGCTGGACTCATTTTTCCTGTAAGCATCCAATGTATATGTAAGGGACCATACTGTGAAATTGTAACTTTAATATATTGACAACATGCCATGTATAAATGGACATGTTGTAAAATTGTAACTTTAGTATTTTTCACCTTAGCGTAAGGTGAGTCACTGTCTAATTCCTTTCAAATATTTTACTGTATTTTTAATCAATATGAAATTTCGTACTTCTTGAAAATAAAGAAGCTTACTCTGCTTTTCTTGAAATTTGACATCTATAGCCATATTCATGAGTGAAGTATAACCATCTCTTTTATTGAATTTTCCATCCTTATAATAAAAAATTGGTAGGTGGAAATTACATGAAAATTTTACTCTCTATTCCTAATTACTTGTCCACTTTTCCTTTTTTAGTTGTCCCTAATTACTTGTCCATTTTGACAAATTAAGAAAGGAAATTAATTGTTTTGAAAAAGGTAGATTTTTTTTGATAATCTTAAGTTTTTAATTCATCTACTTCATAATTAATAGGGGTAAAATGATAAATTCACTATATCAATCATTGTTTTCTTAATAGGTGTATCATTGTTTTCTTAATAGGTGTATCAATCTAAAAGTGGACAAGTAATTAGGGATACTAATATAGAGTATTTGGTTAAAATACTTTTAAATATGGTTCGCTTTGAGTTTTTAGCCAATGGGAGTAGGATCTGTTTTTGTCCTCTAGAGATCATCTCGAGCATCTTTAATCCTTAAGTTTGCTAAAGTGGAGCATCTTTTTATTTTTTATTTTCTAATTTGGTGTCCGTTATTTGTATTGAAGTTTGGCTAATTCGAAATCTTGCCACATAGGAGAGTGCTCCCTACCACCTTTGGTTAAGGAGCTAACAATTTTATCCACCTATACCATATCCTTTGGTAGTACAGTGGAACGCCTTTAGTCTAACTATCATAGCTGACTTAAAAACTTACGTGACTATAAAAAAGTACTACCAAAAATCAATAACATACAGACTTGTCAAAAAAAATCGATCGCTTTGGTAGTTTGTTTTGCGCCAAAATTGAGAAAATAAAGAATGAAAAGTCGAACGATTCAATCCCTTTTTTAATAATTGATCGGGTTCGGTCGATTTTATTTTAAAAATAAAAAAAATACTTCAAGAAATTGATCGAGCTCAGTTGATTTTTTAAAATAATTAGAATCAACCCAATCGAGTCTAACAGTTCTTCGATTAATTTATTCAATTTTTTTTTAATAGTCATCATTAGTTTTTAAATCCATTATTATGCTTAGTCTACTCTCCACTAAACATGCTCCATTTAACAATCTTAAAAAATTAAAAAAATGTCCAAATTTACATATTTAAAGGACAAATTCGAGACAATTTGGCTAAAAAATCGGTTTGTTTTGACGGCTCACCCCACCAAACGCACGCTGTACCCTATTGTTTCCTCCAAATTTCAATTCCCTCATTCTTCTACTCTCCATTTTGCAGAGAAAGGGATTCTAGAATCTTCCATTTCTGCAATTCTTCTTCGATCCTCCTTGCTCTCTTTCTCATGGATCCTCCTACCTCTTGGGATTCCTTGCGAAAGCAGGTAACAACATTCATTCATCATTTCAGATCGAATTTCTGTTTTTAATTTTACGTAAACAATGATTTAAATGAGTTCTCTATTTGTGCTTATTGACTATGTTAATCTTCTCTGTATCGTTCCTACTTGTATAACATTTCTCCAAGGACAATTGTGTTTTGTCGGTGTGCAATTTTCCAGAATTTTGGACGATGATACATGAATTTGAGTAATGAAATTGAATAGATCTATGGGGGTTGGGATAGGTTTTGTGATCCTGTAGTTACGGAGGGAGATGTAGAGGTAGAACTGCTCGGAATTGTTTATTCCGATCTGACAATACTCTACCAGAATCAAAAGGTATAATGACCCGAGCAACCAGAATTACTGTGAATATATACCCTGGAACCATTCTAGAAAGCAGCATTGATAGGATTTGATTTTAGTTTTAAGTTGTTGGATTTCATTGGATTGTTGGTTAAGATATATAAACTTCATCATGTAATGCTGCTCTCTCTAAAAGGGAAGCATGGGCTTATTGGTCCAGCTCGTGTATTAATTTCCCCATAGATGTAGTTTTTTATTGCATAAGTTTTGCAAGAGAAGCATAGGGAGGATAGTTTGGTGTAATGCAATATTTGCAGATCATATTTCTTTTTACTCTTGAGGGTAAATCTTAGAAATTAACCATAATGGTGTGCCTTTTTGCTTTCCATTCGAGTGGAACCTAAAAAGAGTGATACAAATTGTTCTATTTTTCTGTTGACAATCTGGACTATAACTACTTACATTGGCGCTTGGTGATGTGATTGAACAGGACTGTATCAATAGTTATGTAAGTGGTTTTGACTGAAACTTGATTTATTTTCGTCCAAATCCACGCTACTAAAGGCATGAAATATTGCATATGAAAAACAAATGAGAAGGGTACAACTCAAGTTTTTGGGATTCTCGACAAATTTTCTTTGTCAATGATTTGCACGTGAAGCTGTTCCCCATATTGTACTTTAAAGACCTTATCACAGAAAACATGATCATTTCTGCATGATCCAAGTATACCTTTTAATATATGCTTTCATGCCAAAGCCTACGATGTTATTAAAGCCAAAACAAATCTTCCAAGGCTGAGTCTTTCATTGTGAAACTTCGTTTTATCATACTCTGACACTCATGTTATCATTTTCAAATTTGAAACTAATCTGCACTGGGATATCCCTAGGAATAATGAGTAACTTTTGATTTAAAAAAATAATGGGCATAAGGAGTAATAAGCTCCAACGAATGAAATATTTGACAAAACTGTATGCCAAACGGAAAATAATCTGTCAGGCAGCTACTGTTCATTTCTTGAAATTCAATTTTTCGTTCATTTTATTCAGGCATTTCATTGCTCTTTTCTCCTTCCCTCTTCCCTTCCCCCTTTTTATAAGCAATCAATATCCCTTTTTGACCCACAGTGCATTTGGTCCTTCTTAGCGATTGTACTATACAGATTTGATATGACTACATGAAATAGGATGACACACTTGAAGCCATGCAAAATTGGGTTCTTCTATCTGCTAAAATGTTTCCGGCTTTGCCACAGGTTTATTTAGTTATCAGGGTCATGGTAAATTAAAGAATTTGTCAAGGGATAGGATGAGCTTGGTTTTTGGAGGTGACATAGTCAAGCAGAGTCTCAAGGATGAGGGTCTGGGAGGTCCTAGCTTTGCCTACTTATATTAGCTTTTAAGCCATTAGGAGACCATATCACTTAAAGAAAACTGAATATGAGCAGTTTTGATTGGGAACTTGTAGCATGTGTAAGGATGAGTTTCACACTTCTCTTTTAGGGGGTTCAAAATTTTATATTCTGAGTTTCTTGGTTGCAATTTGAAGAAAGCATTTTATGAGTATTCAAAAGTTTGTGCTAGGTTGAAGCGATCTCTCTTTAGAATTTAGTGCTTAATGTAGGAGCCCTGAAAAACCATTTTTCTTGCTTAGTCTAAGCATAGTTGTTCGTTTGAGCTTACGATAAGATTGCGTGAAGAGTTCTCTAATGGTGTGGAAATGGCTAGAAGCATGACAAACAGTTTGCATGTGGTAGGAATAACTTTTAGTTGATTCTCTTTTCTTTTGCTTGATTTAGCTTAGGTTCACATTGGAAAATTGATCTTGTCGGTCATGTGGTGAAGCTTTTGTTGAAATCTCATGTTAATTGCTTCTTTTCTCCCCTCATATATATTGAAAAATTCTTATGCCTGTTTTACATATCCAACTAGGCAAGGAAGCTTGAAGCTCAGCTGGATGAGCAGATGCATTTGTATCGTAGATTTGTTTCAAACAAAAGTGGTAATGCTAATGATAATGATCTTGAATCTAGTATAGATCAGCTGCTCAAGCAACTTCAACAAGTAAATTCACAAATGCAAGCATGGGTTTCATCGGGAGGATCTGAGATCTTCTCTCATACACTGACTCGCCATCAAGAAATTCTTCAAGATCTTTTTCAGGTACTTCAAATTCTTTTTTCCCGATGGATCTTGATGCAACTCTATTATACACAGATTCTGCAACTACAAGCTATGGATATTTTGTGGTAATGGAATTACGTGCCAAGCCAAATGCTAATGCCTTGTTGCGTAGGCCTTTGGTTCAAAGGCAATGGTAGTACAATATAAAATGTATGATAGACTAACACATGAGTTTGAAACCTCGCTCTTGCATCAAATCTGGTATTTAAGTGGAGAAGGGTATAAGGGCTAGCCCACTATTCCCGAGTTTCAAAGCTGAAACAACTAATTTCTTAGTCATCACCAAAAAAATAAAAATAAAATAATGCCTTACTAGAAGCTCAGCATTGGTTGTGAAGCTAGGCTTTTTTTTTATGGTATGTTGGGAAGCTAGATATTCGGAGTTCCTAAGACAAACATTCCCTTGAAAATTTGTTTAATATATAACGGGGTCTATTTCACCTAATAGTTATTCTTGGAACACTGACAGAGGTCCTTGTCACTTGTCAGTATTGTCATGTCTATCAGCACCCCTTACAACCATCAGACTAATAAAGAGTATGGGCTCTATGGCGTATTGCCATTGAGCAATCTGAAGGGCCAAATAAGTCCAAGATGAACTTCGATAAGTGGAGGAATTTGCTGAACATGCTAAGTTTGATGAGATCCAAAATTTATAAGAAGGTCGTTGAGAAGCAGTTTTATTCACAGTGAGAACTAAGGGGAAGAATGAGTTATGCTTTTAGATTCGTCTCTTGACAATTTCTTGTTCTAGCAAATTGACTGAGTATGGAGCAAACTCTTTAGTTGTGTTGCTGAAGAACAGTTGAAACTAACCAACGGGTCTGTGGATAAATGATGATTTGGAATGGAGTAACTTCTTTTATTGTGTTGCTGAGAACAGTTGGAATTAACAGACATCAGTGATTTCATTGCCAAAGTAAACCAGGGTAGCCTGAACAGTGAAAATTTTCAAGTATGATATGCAATTTTGGTAATGGGAATCAGTGAATATCTGATAATGGAATCATACTTTTTAAAGAGATGCATGTGTCATTGGACAACTGCCAAATATTTAATAGCAGCTTGTTTGCATGTCCCGATGGACAATTTCTGATATTTATAATAGCATGATTGGTAAAACATCCTCTTATCAAATAAGGTAATGATACTTAAAAAACTTTCTTGTTGGACTGTAGGAGTTTAATCGGATCCGTTCAAGTTACAGAGCTAAGAAAGAGCATGCTTCATTGCTTGAAGATTTTAGAGAGTTCGACCGGACCAGGTTAGATCTGGAAGATGGCAGTGGGTCTCATGACCAAGCACTCCTTAATGAACGTGCTACCCTCCATAGGACTACTGGACAGGTAAAATTACAAAGTTCTTTTTGATATGTTGATGTTGGTTAACTTTCCTTGTCATGTGAAGAAAATTCCACCACTAGTTATGATGTTGGATCCGTCTTTTCATATGTGAAAGTATTTCTCAAACACTTTGGAGCTGCCTTAAAAACTTACTTTTGTTTCTTGCTTCTCTTTCAATGTGGATCTCTTGCTTTCCTCATATTATAGTTGGGGTGATGTGCTAAACATGAGATATAGACATTTAAATAAAGTAAAAATTAAAGACTTAATCAGCGTAATATATGTTAATCTTAAAATGAATGTGGAGGCCAAAATGGACTTGAAACCAAAACAATATGCAACTATATACATAGCTTCAAAACATTGCACCCAAACTATTACGCTTAATGTTTTTTGAGTAACAGCTGTAAAAGGAAGGAAAAACTAGAAGAGTGCAAAGCTCTGTCTAGATGGCCTCAGATTTTCCATGGACATTGTAATTTCTAAAGTACTTATTTTACTGTAGTAATCAGGTGCTGTTCTTTATGTTAGTTTTATAGCTGTGTGTATTGTTGTATTCAATTGCTGAATCTTGATAATATATCAAAAGAAATTACTGACTTCTTGATATAGATGGATGGTGTGATTTCTCAAGCTCAAGAAACAATAAAGACACTTATGTTTCAAAGATCAACATTTGGTGGCATTAATTCAAAACTCAGCAATGTCAGCAGTCGCCTCCCGACGGTAAGTAAACTATGTTTTGAGCACCCTATTTATGCTTTTATTGAATATCTAGAGCTGAGCTGAATCAGGACAGCTTAAATTCTCATTCTAAATAGTGATGGCATGTGCCACGAGCTGCTTCATTGATGTGATCAAGATGAGTCATCTCTTTAGTGGTTGTTTGAGTATGTTATCCTTTCTAGTGTCCTCAAGGGATTTCTTGGTATTGAGGCTTAGGAGCACCAACCTGGAGATTCCAGTTTGGATCCCAGGCAGAATACCAAATACAGTTTGGTGAACAGATTTACTACATGGGCTGTTAGAGTAACAGGTACCCACTTATTAGTTGGAGTATCTGCAAGTTAATCCAGACATCAATGCCATAAAGAAAAAAGGGAAAAGGTTCAAAGTTGTCCCTGTACTACGCGTAATTTCTTAGTTTTACCACTTTTGTTCCATTTATACCCTCCTTTTAGCTTATCGTTTCGCATTTTCCATCACCATTAATGTAGCTCCAACATGGGCAAATTTGACCATTTTCCCAAGATAAAATAAAATTAGATAATTAAAGAGGAATATGATCGTCAACGTAAAGTACTTTGAGATCTTGTATTGTTAGTGCGATAGTGGTGTCTGTAAACTTCTGCAAGTTCTAGATTACTTGAGAGAACAGTGATCCTGTAAGCGGGATAATTTTTCGCCTTTTCTTTTAGAAACACTTCTTTAGAGCTTTCTTTTATTATTATTTTAGAAGAAGTAGCTTCTTTTTATCATAGAAGATATAGTGAAGTACCAAAGCTAAACAGGGTCTGCTCCCAGGCAGGGACGTCCCCCCCCCACCTAAAGATTGCCAGTGAGATCACATTGTTAAATATCTGTGGAGACTTCTGTTACAGATGGGATCTACATCCTTTTTTCTTATTTGCTCTTTCTCAATTTTGCAGGTTAACCATATTCTTTCAGCAATAAAGAAGAAAAAGTCTATGGATACTATCATTCTTTCATTAGTTGCCTCTGTATGCATGTTTCTCATTTTGGTTTACTGGATGACGAAATGAGACAGTAATTAATCAGACTCCTGATGGAGCTTTGAGCACCGTCTTTGCTTGTTTGTATCTTTTTGTATATTCTCCAGTGAATTTTGTGACACTTCATTTTTATACATGAAGGTATCTTGAATTAATTTTGATGCACACGGTTGCTATGTCAATCCAAGTATCAACATGATTCAGAATCTGTCGTTTTTGGGGCGTGAAAGTGATATTCAATAGAGGACAGAGTAGATCGTGTAAACTAATATGAAAACCAGTTGATTTTCTAATTTCTGTGTAATGTATTATGAGATCAAAATCACCAAATTACCGGAATTAAAGAGCAAGGATTCTGCCATTTCATAAAACATCCGCCATGTGGCACACCATCTACCAGTCTTCACTACATAAACATTCATGAATCGAAATTCTGTCATTTCTTACAAAAGCCATTCCTTGGTTTGGCGATCACTGCAAAAGACTTTCTTCCCATTAAAGGACTTAGAGATGCTTGGATTACTACCAAATATATATCGAATTTGGTTTCCATCCGAGTTATCTGGTCAGTAGATTTTTCACGTCTGAGAAAGTCCAACTTAACTCCTAAGGTTGCATAATTCCTAGTGACTTGAGAAACAATATTATGGTGTCACTAGACTATAAGTAAATGATATATCCAGAGGAGAGTGTTGACATTTTGATGTTCAGCATATTGCACATACAATTAGTTTTATCCTGAATTTCAGAGTTACTCTGCTCCCACTTTTGTCTTTCTATCTGGTAAGTGTATGAACAAGACCACCTGATCGAGTTCTTCTACAGTCGATTTGGTGACATCAGATTCTTCTGAAACTAAGAAATGAGCTAATGGAAAATTAACTAATTTAATAAGTATTGGATTAGAGAAGCATGTGTTGACATGATTCCAGTGATATAAATAAAAATTGCTTACAGAACTTGTAATATTCAGTAAAGTAGAATTTGATGTGGCTTCTTAAGAGTTGAATGGCGGGATTATTGTGGAAGAGAGGCACAACTCTTGGTGAAGGTGGATTTGGAGTCGTCTCGTTAGCTTCTACCTCCAACGCGCACTATTTCGTGGTGTTACTCTTCCCTCTCTCATTGCTCTCAAATCATGCGACTTCAATGCTTCTCAATCGTTGAAAGAAGAAGTCGAAATCCTCCGAATGTTCAAACATTCTCCTTACATTGTTCACTGTTTCGGAGCTAATGTCTCTTTTGAAGATAACGTCAATCTTTACGAGTATGCTTCCGGAGGAAGCCTTGCGGATCGTCTTCAAAACTGCAATTCACTGTCGGAGTGTGAAGTTAAGAAACACACCAAGAATGTTCTTTTAGGGCTCAGTTGCATTCACAACAATGGAATTATTCACTGCGACATCAAGCCTTGCAATATTCTCCTTGTGGGCAGGGATAAAACTGCCAAGATCGCTGATTTTGGGCTTTCCGTGACCTTGGAACAGGGCATGAACCAAAAACAGGGAGTTATCAGGGGAACAGAAAGGTATATGGCACCTGAATCCGTAATTAACACTGAGTATAGCCCACAAGTTGATATTTGGGCTCTTGGCTGTACTATCTATGAGCTGATTATGGGGACACCGCTGTGGGAAGACGCAGATGGTGATGATGTGTTGGACAAAATCGAGTTTGAGGAACCAAAGTTTCAGAATTCAAAGTTGTCAAATGAGGCTCAAAATTTTCTGGAAAAATGTCTTGTGAAGAATCCCAGCACACGTTGGACTGCGGACATGCTCTTGAACCATACTTTTCTGCAGAATTCATCCAAAGTAGACAGCAAAGACAAGGAAGAAGAAAAGTGATTCACTACACAAACCAATCCAGAAGATAACATTCAAGATCGGCCATCATAAATTCTCGAGGCAATTGCTGGATACGAAGCCCCTTCTAGACAAACCAATCCAGAAGATAACATTCAAGATCGGCCATAATAAATTCTCGAGGCAATTGCTGGATCAGAAGCCCCTTCTAGACAAACCAATCAAGAAGATAACATTCAAGATCGGCAATCATAAATTCGTGAGGCAATTCCCAGATGTGAAGGAAGTAGAGAATGAAACATGTGGAAGGGTACTGTGTACTGACAATAGAGAGATACATAATAAAAATTGATTTGTATATATATATATATAGAGAGAGAAGTATGTATGGGCTTGATCCCTCTTTAGGATTTCTTTTTGGGGTGTGTACGCAACGTGTGACGAAGATGATCTCACGGTCAGACCCTTATTAGTTTAATAAAAAAAAAGTTGTATAGTTGATCAACATTCTTTATAAAGAAAGGCGAGTTGTTATATCTGTGTTGCAAAGTTGAGTTTGTTATTATGATTGAATTGCTAGCTTAGAAATCTATGGTTTCCATATTAATATGACTCATCTGTTGTGCTTTTCCATATTTGTTCCCTCTCTTTTGTCACCAATTTAAAAACAATGTTTTACCTGTCAAGTACTATTGGTTTTGGGGAGTGTTATCTTGACTTGTATGAATTTTATTATCATGCTCGAACTCTAGCTTGAAGCTTCTCTTGAGTGCTCTTCCATGGAAAAAAATGGAAATTGACTTCCATAGACCGGCAACTATTGTTAGGTTTTTCATATGGGAAGTGCAGCCCACTGTAAGAAACTAACTCATAATAAGGATATTGGAATGACTGTTATATACTTTCTGCATACAACCATACACAACATTCATATGTAAAACCACCACACTTCTTGGGTGCACACTTTAATCTTTTGTACGACCATCAAAAGAGAGACAAGCTCGAGCTTATTTGCTCGATCCCTTGCAGCCATCTACTCAGCCTGTCACTATATAGGACCTACAAAGACATTTTATATATAGACTCTCGATTCATCTGCAAAAATAACTTATACACCTTCGTAGATCTTCACCATAACGAAACTCATGGAGCAGTCCAATTTTTTTAGAGACATTTTTGGGACAGAGGCACCTCTATGATGAGCTTGAGTTGGAGGTTTGTTCCCAAAACCAACCATGTATGATTTTCCTCTCGGGTTTTTACCAAGTAGATAGTATAGTCCATCTGCATTTTTTGATTGAAACAGCCAAGTAAATAGTGAGATGCATCAGAAAAGTGCTACTAATATGAACAAATTCACTACCTGTTGCTTGGCAAAGGCCATGAGATCAGCAGAATTGAACTGTTGATTACCACAGCTGACCATAAGCGCTAGACAGAAAAGCTTCCAACTATTTTTACCTTACCACAAGAGAGGATGATGTCGGAGAAAGAAAGATCATCAGTCATGTACCGACCTCCACGTACTGTATGGCTAGGATAGTTTGTGACCTTCGATGGAGCTAGTCCTTCCAGCTACTTTCACCGTTATAACATACTGGATGACTGGCCTAAAACCGTCCACTGGGAACCTTTTCTGTACCTTATTTAGCCTCTTCTACAATGTATTAGTCTCCAAGGCCTCGGACTGGCTATTGGTGCAATAATCATGGACTAAGAATCGGCCACTGTACTCGGTTCAGTCATAATTCTATCGTTCATTTGTTTTCTGCTGAGATATACTAGCCATGTTATCCAAAGAACATGTTGCGATCGATTTATCTTAACTTTATTATATCTTTTTTGTTCAAAGGTCATCCATCCCCTTGAGACTGGATACAAAAGTTGGATATTGGTTAACCAAATCCTATATGATTGAAACATGCTCCAAGCCTAAGAATAGCAATAACTATTGTTTGAGCAAAATTTACTAGTACTACATTGTTTGTATCTTTTGTCCCAAGTAAGTGTAGACATTTCATGTTTGTCGTAGTGCTCAATGAAGTGAGTTAAATCCATTACTCACACTAATCCGGTTCTACCACAAAAAAAAAAAACGGAAGTGCAAACATAAGTAAAACAAGAGATCCTTTTATCTCATTCAAGTACCTAGGGTATCCAGTTTTCTACTCGAGGAAGAAAATGATTTACTATGCAAGATATGATTTAGAATGTAATTACATATATTCTTGTAAGGGGAATCTACCATATTCTATAGTGGCAAAGCAATATCACATTAAACATTTTGCAATTCATGAGTAACTTGTTAAACCAGATGAATAGATAAAATACATGGATATATCCAGAACATATGTTGGTAATAGATTTCAATTTGGAAATTCGACAATTTTTTACATACATAGCTCTTTATAATAAGCTAATATAAGTCCCAAAGGCTCATTGAAATTGCAGTAACTTACACAAATCTCACTACGTTAGGAGCTGATTAATTAGATTTACGCTAGTTTGCAATATTACGTTCCTTATCATATTTTGGGCCTCTGATACGTGTATCTGCCTCTTCCAAATATGTGTGTCCGAGAGACCGTGATACATGTAAGAGTGTGTCTAATTAAAAGATATAACTGAAAGCCATTAATTAAGAATTGTGTCTAATTAAGAGATGTATCTGAATATTTTTTTATGACTATTATAAGGGGGTAAGTTTATAAAGAGTATACCACTATAATGAATGACTATTATAATGAGGTTTGACTGCATTATATAATTCCTAACAACATTTTCTGAAGTAGAATAGAAACTATAATAACTTATTTAAACTACGAAAAATGGTTAAAAATTCCCTTGAACTATGCAAAATTGAACATTTAAACTAATAAGTAACTTATTTAAATCAAACTATTAATTGAGGGTCTTTTTATTCAATTTCGCATAGTTCAAGGATATTTTTTATCCTTTTTTTTGTTTGAACTATTTTGTTTTAAAAAAAGAAGATATTACTCCCATGAATGAATAAATCGAATACATTGTTTTATTATTGAAAAATCCTAAGTAAAAAAAAAACGAAAAGAACCGTAAGTTTCTAAATATTGCTTTAAAATTGAAAATCCCAAGTTTTAAACATTGTTGCCATATTGTTGAAAATTGTAAGTTAAGAAAAAAAATTAAAAAAATGGTAAGTTTCTAAATATTTTATTTTCCTAATTTGTTACGAATTGGGTTTCCCATCAAGGCAAGGATTGACTAGTTATAAATATACTTGATTCCTACGATTGTTCCCATTGCCTTCAACATTATTACAAATATACTCTCAAAAGTCTATCTGCCCCTATACTCTGTTCATCTTTGAAAAAAAATAATATCACAAAAGAGAAAGAGTGATGGAGTTTGAAGAAGAAGGGTTTCGATTTCATCCAAGTGATTCAGAGTTACTCACATTCCTTCTCAGGTTTATCGCCGAGAAAGATTTGCATGACAAAGGTTTTGTCATGGAGTGTGATGTTTACAAACAAGAACCATGGGTAACTTATGGCTATGGGCGTCATTGTGGTGGAGAAGATAATGGGGACACTAGTATTTTTCGATATTTTATTTCACCAAGGCATCAAAAGGATGAAAGTGAAAGATTTTGCAGGGTTGTGGGTGAAAAACTTGGGACTTGGAAGCAGCAAGATAAGGGGAAAAAGGTGTTGAGTGATCAGAACAAGGCTTTGATTATGGGATTCAAGAAGAGTCTCACTTATAACACCAACACGTCTTGTCCTGGTGATGACAAGTGGCTCATGAAGGAATACGTATTTTGTGAAGCTATTCTTAGAAAGTTCAGAAACTCTAAGTTCAGAAATTATGTAATTTGTGCCATAAAAACGAAATCCAAAAAAGCATCTTCTAATGGTTCTCGATGTAGCAATGTGAGTACAACAGTTATGGATTTTTCTGATGAACAGAAGATGGATACGAAGGTGATTTCAGGAGTAAATTTTGTTGAGCCGTGCATGGATCAGGAATATATGGCGATCACTCCTATCAATATTGTTGAAACAGTGTTGCAAATTCAAGAGGCTTCATCAAGTGAAGAGAAGATCAATGAGCAATTAGAAAATAATGGGTGTGGGGACTCTGGTATCAGGAACAATCAGGTGCTAATTCAAGAGGCTCCCCGAGAAGAGAATGGTCAGTTGGGGCTAAATATTTTTTCTCAAATTCAACAACCTATTGAGAATGTGAAGACAAATAGAAATATTCCTGAAATATATGATACTTTGGCTGAATATATGGGTGTCAATGTATTGATGAATCCGTACGATTTTCCGCTGATCCATCCTTTTGATTTTTCTAAACGAGCAATAGTAGAATCTAATCAACATCAGGTGCAGATCACTCAAGAGGCTGCTGGTGAAGAGAATGGTCTGTTGGGGCAAACTGTGCCGCCTTTTTCCCAAATTCAAGAATTTGTGATGCCAAAAAATAACGTGCCTGAAATGTTCGATACGGGTGACACATTGTTGGAGATAAACCAGACACCACAAGAAGAATCTGAGACACTTTGTGAAACAGAAGAATCCAGCTTTGTTGCTGACCTTACAGAAGCCTTGTTAGATCATGTGCCTTTGAAGGATAGATTGGATATAATTAGGGCGAGTAAAAGTACATTATTGTTGGACCAACAATCTTGGCAGTCTAACGCACATTTACAAGATATGTTGCTAGTACCTGGAGAGTTTCAGCTAATTTGTGGACAAAACTAACTAGCTAGGCGCAGTTTTTGAAACAGTATCAGGAGTTTTGTGCCTGCTTCTTAGTCCTTCTGTTTGACGTTTCTTATAGTTTATGTAAATTCTATTTGTATAACTTTAGTGTTCAATTTCTAATTTTGACAAAGAGATTGTTATTATTGCCTTTATCACTTGTTACAAAAGTTGATACAGTCCCCCCTAAATGAAAATTATTGTTCTGTCTAAACAAAATCTACATTCATTCAAACATATAGGTATTGCTAGCTGATCGATTTATCTAGGTTTTCTTTAAATTTATATCTCCAATTTTATGTGATTGAAATGAGGAATCAATGTCCAAATTTATGTCACCTTTATTTTTTTGGGACTACAGTGCTTCTCAATCGTTGAAAGAAGAGGAGGAATTTCTCGGTATGTTCAAACACTCTCCTTGCATTATTCGCTGTTTTGGAGCTGATCTCTCCTTGCATCCGGAGGAAGCCTTGCCAATCGTCTTTGGAACTTTAATTCACTGCCAGAGTTTGAAGTTAAAAAACACTCAAAGAATGTTCTTTTAGGACTCAGTTGCATTCACAGCAATGGAATTATTCACTGCGACATCAAACCTGACAATATTCGACAAAACTGCCAAGATTACTGATTTTGGGCTCTCCATGACTTTTGAACAGGGCATGAAAGAAAAAAAAGGAACCGATGATCAGGGGAACAAAAAGGTATATGGCACCTGAATTGGTGCGTGTGACAATAGATAGATCCATAAATAAAAAATGATTTATCATGCCTTGTAATTGATTGTTCGATAATTGTGAATTGAGGAATACTTTCAATTTCTTATGCTCCGTTTGTGTTAATTTTTACGCATGATTTCAGAGTTTAGAATACAAGAGTATCGACTGTTTGGCTTTTTACTGCCCTTCTTTTCGAACAATATAGATGGCATAAACAGGTGACAAGGCCAAAAAGTTGTTGGGTATATAGTAAGAATTAATGTTTAAAACGTCTTTCCTGTTTGAAAAACATGAAAGTTATGGATATTAAGAGACAAGAGTAGCAATTGAATAGGTAAATTAGATAGTATAAGTTATGGGACTCCTAAGTTATGAAGGTAATAATTTTTTTTTAAAATGAAGCAGGAAAATAATAAATAAATGTAATATTTAGGTGAAATATCCACTAAAGGTGGAATTTCAAAGGACCAAAATAGATAAAGAGAACAACTAATGTATTAGTGTTAAGTGTGTTAGTTCAATTTCAAACTATGTTAATTAGATATCCAAAAAGAATGAAAGAAGGTTTATTTCATTGTCCTAAAGAAAACAAGGCAATTGTTAAGACAATTGTCAGATTTCTAGAAAAGGACTATTTAATAATCCATGTTCCTAAAAGTAAACTAGTTTTACAGGAACTGAACAAAGAAAGAACAAATGAGTCAGTTGTAAATTCAGACGCTCAAGAACATCTAATCGGTATGTGAGAATTGACGTTCCATTGCATTTAAGTAGTGAGAGAAACGTTAATATACATAAGAAAACTACTACCTTAAGTAGTGGGAGTGATGTTGGGAAAATTAAAGAACACTTCATGAAAAAGTTGTTAATATTTCAATACCAAAAGATTTTGAGGAAAATATTAAGACTCAAGAACATGAAAGTGTAACTATTGTAGTAGTACTTAGTCGTAGTGGGAGAATCATAACGAAGTTTGATTGATTTTGTATGTTTAAGAGGACTTTTTTGATAGAACTCCTGAAAAGAAGTAAACTTTTGAAGGGTTTCATGATAGGGCCTCTGAAGATCTAATACAAAATAGGTAAGTTACGACTCAACACTAGTAGACGAAGTTGCATAAGAAAATAACTTGGTAAGATCCTTTTGATAAGAAATATAAAAGGAATATTTGTGAAAGCTGTAAATGCATTGTTAACAATCTAAGTGGGAGATTGTTAGGGTATATATACTATTAATCATGTGTTTAGAAATAGTATTCTAACAATTTTCAAGATTAAATATCTTAGTGGGAGATGTTATGGTATATACTATTAACCATGCATTTAGACATAGTACATTATAACAATCGTGATGGTTAAAAGTCTAAGTGGGAGATTGTTGGGATATATACTATTAACCATGTGTTTAGATATAGTATTTATTCATTTTTAATAGATCATATAGTCGTTTATGGTGTCTGTTTACTTATATAGTAGATGATTTAGTGTATAGAGTTTAAGCTTATACACAGAAGATTAAATCATCGATTCTTATAAGTATAAATTTTTTTGTTCACAATCTAAGATGAGAATTGGACATGCCATCGGTACGATTGTAGCACAAGATTATATGTAGTTTATCTTGATTATGGGAATGGTATAGTTCCAACTTCTTGTACTAGTGCATTTTGTATGTATTGAACGGGACCGAGTAGAGATAGTTGTTTTAGACTGACTGATAAAAACATATTCTCTAAACTATTAAATGTACTTATATTCTTAATCATGATATAACTATTATGATCTGTATATGTTAATTATCGTTTTGATTTATTAAAATGTGAGATTATAAGATGGGTCAATATACCTGGTAGATTGGATGATGATAAAATATATATTGGTGAAATAATAAGTTAGTTGACGGAAATATAGAGATTGATGATATGCCTTTTTGAGAAGCTTAAAAGTTTTCATTGTGTCAAACCTTGCAAGTGGATTTATGAATCCGGCACATGAAATAAGTTAAGAAGTGCTCTAAAGGAAATTGATCATTGAATTAAGTTCGTCAGTAATTTAATTTATTGATTAGTATATGTAATCTTAACATGGGGATTACATATGTGTTTAATGGGGAATTTCGAAATATAAATAGAAGAGTGCTATTACAAATTTCTAGTGGAATGATTTGTAATTTATTATGATAAGAATAATTCAAATTAATTATTTGAAATTATTTCCATAATAGGAAGCCTCAGTAATTAATTTTGTGGTCCCTACCGTGCCCATATTTAACTAAAACTTAGAGTCTATTCTAAAGGGAAAAGGGAGAAGTATGTGTCTTTCTCTATTCTAAGGAAAGGGAGAAGTATGTATCTTTCTCTATTCTAAGGCAAGGGAGAAGTATATCACTTTTTCTATTCTAAGGAAAGGGAGAAGGAAATGACTTTTTCTATTCTAAGGAAAGGGAGATGTACATAGGAAAGACATGGTATTCCTTCTCCTTGGACTAGGAAGAAATCTCTATAAATAGGTATTCTTCTAACCCTTGAAAGAGGACAAAAATTTTCTATAAAATACTTGCCCACCCAAGTATTGAGAGAGTTCGGAAGTGGACTTGGGATCACTGTAGAAGACCGCAGAACTGTGGTCCAGTTTGTGGACTAGCTTGTGAATTTGCGTGAAGGTTCTAGCTTGTCGACTAGCTTGTGGATTCACTTCAAGGTATCTGCTCACGCTTCAAGAGGTAATTCTGAAATTAAATTCAGAAAATTTATATGCTCTAACATGATTGTACTTGTTCTAGCATAAACAATGTGTTGCTTATTATTCATGTAAGTTGTATGATTCTGGTATGCTTCCGCTGTGCATATAATTTTCCAACAGTTGCATATTCATGATTATTGTCCATCTAACCTACTAGTTAATTAGTTAAATTTTAGCTAAAGTTAACTGAAAATCATTCTCGTTCATTAAAAAGGAAAAAGAAGAAAGTAAGATAATTGTTTAAATCATGACACATATAGAAGAGATTCAAGAAAAGACAGTTCAGTTAATAATCACACCAATAATATTCTTTTAGGCCTCAGTTGCATTTACAACAAGCATGGCAATATTCTCCCTGTAGGCACCAAAACTGTCAAATTACTGATTTTGGGCTCTTTGTGACTTTGGAACAGGGCACGAACCATAAACAGGGACTTAAAAGGGGAACATAAATGTATATGGCACCTGAATCTGTG
Source organism: Solanum etuberosum (assembly GCA_029582245.1). Classification (NCBI taxonomy): domain Eukaryota; kingdom Viridiplantae; phylum Streptophyta; class Magnoliopsida; order Solanales; family Solanaceae; genus Solanum; species Solanum etuberosum. The sequence continues at coordinate 4,686 of JAJONR010006669.1, read as the reverse complement.
AGGAAAGTCAAATTACTGATTTTGGGCTCTTTGTGACTTTGGAACAGGGCACGAACCATAAACAGGGACTTAACAGGGGAACATAAATGTATATGGCACCTGACTCTGTGAGGGAAACATAAGTTGTAAAATATCCAAAAGCATGTTTTTGCCTCTCTATTTGAGAACCCCCTCCAGGTGTCATGAGAGGCAATTAGTTCTTTCAACCAACTATTATGAAGATACATACTCAAATGTCAACAAAGCATATTCTTACACTGTAAAGTGATTTCATAAAATAGAAAAGCAATTCTCATTCATAAAAATGAATATCAGCATTAATTCATTGTAAAAGCAGAAAGGGAAACTCATTTATCAAGATTTGTAATGATTGTATATGGTTAACTACGACAATGAACAACTCGAATATTGCATTGGCCACAAATTCCCTTGTTATTATTTTTTGCCATCGTATACTAATCTGGTAGCTGTCGAGACAACAATGTTCAACATTCCTTCATTTTCTTCAACTATCACGGCTTCCCCCTTCAACACATTTGTCTGTATCCTGTCTCATATGGTAAAATAATCCCCACAGGAAGTGCTCGTTGTTCCATCCTACAAAAACATCCACAAGGTGAGATGCATTGAAAGGGAATAAGAAAATGAGAAAAGAATATAGATATTATAAATGTACTTTGAGAATCACTGCACAAGGCTGTGGATGCAAGTATAAGCAACTCAATATCATTGATATGAGTTCTCATCACCAAATCCTTGTTGCGCATGAACTCCACCAAAGCGATATATCCCTCAAACCTACATATAATGGAAAATGCAAATCAATTTCTAGTAATTAAAAACAATCCTGGGCAAGGGTGCACTTCTACTTTGCAGCCCTTATCCCTTTTAAGATAGATATATAGGGTAAATCTGACCTTTTTTTCTCACTTTCGAAGAAATACAGTCCTATGTCTTCTTTATCCGGACAATGATTGTCGAATAAACTTGGCCAAATATCCCCACGCGGAACTAGTTCAAGTTTAAGAGTATCAGGCAATAGTCCTGATAACTCATACACTTTACGTCTAACTCTACAAGGAGGATGAGCCTGGATACAATTATTGAATATCCCAGGTGCAAGTTCTAGAGCACCTAAGATGTCAAATCTTCCCCTAAAATGCAACAATAAAAAAGACTAATTATTATAGGGAAGCGAAGTTGAGTGGTGCAAATTCTTCAAGTAAAAAAGAGATCTTCAATATATATGTAGTCTATAAAATAATTAACGGGAAACTTCTCTGCTTTTTGACGCATAACGAAAGCATATTTGAGTTTCAAGGACACAAAAAGATCCACAAAGCAATTTCTCAGATACAAAAAACATAAAAAGAAAGTTTCACATAAAGATAAACGTTGTTTTTCACTCTAAATCTCATTAAGTTACAGAACTGAAAAATAAAATAAAAAACAAACAATGTATGGTTCACATATAACCTACTCAACTACAATTTTTTGTTTCCCATACCTGAAAACATGAGATGGTACATATTCCATAACACAATGACATAGAGTGGCAGCAACTTCAAGTCCTCAAGGAATTTATACATAATAGGAATCAAGTTCACTACCATCTCATTAAACATTATCTATTCAGAGTATCATTATGTCATGACTCGCAACTATGTATGAGCAGAACTCTTTTCCATAGTTAGGAATATATTCTACAGTGCCCTATTCATTTTTTTAGTGATACTAATGGCGTCCCTAGGTAACCATTAATTTTATGGGCAACCTAGCAAAGATGGGTCATCCAAAAAGCTAGCATGCAAAAACAGAAATGAGCTGGATTTAAATATTTTTGGAGCTCAATATACCCTGTGTTAACCTATGTTAGTAATTAATGTGCATTCATGAAGGGTACTTACTTCCAGGAAGGAACTAGAGCAGGATCACAAGGGTGTGTCATAGGTGAATTCATCAATCGACTCTCGTTCACAACATTGGGAGTCCTATGCTCAAGAATGGTAGAGGCACCCGAACCTAAAAGATAGGCTACATAAAATTGAATAGAAGTATAGAAGTAAATTAATTTTGCTATGAAAGCTTTACAAATATTGACAATGTAACGGAAATCATTTTGAAAGATAATATCAACATCATTGAAAAAAATTTAATTAGAGTATATGATAGAAAATGAAATTTCTAAAGAATAGAGGTATAAGAAGAGGACAAATCAAACCAAGTAAATGAATACAAAAGATGGTGGTGAATACTTAACCTTTAGGCTTGCTAAATTTTCGGGATTTGGTTGACACAACTCTTGAGGAGGCAGTATTTATCGGCCCAGATCCATATTTCTTGATACGTGATGACAGACCAAGTGCTTCTTCAACAGGTAGATATCTTGTTTTTCCGGTCCGTACCTCCTTTTCCCAGTTAATATGTTGCCTTCGAGGAAACTTACTATGTTTCTTTGGTTGCACAGTACTCTGACAAATCTTTGTAGAGGCATGTAACTTGGATCCCTTAAAACGCTCATTTTCTAGTCCACGCGGTGAAAACATTACCCCCTTGTGAATATCACATTCTTCACAACACCAATCTACTGGTGCATCTTCCCAATAGCCCACAACGCAATATCTTAAAGGAAGAGAAAAATATTTTTTTTTAGAATAAGAAGATGACTATATATGCATAAAAAGATACACACAGTATTTAAAAGAATTAAATGCCACAACATGCTAATGAAAGAATAGATTATACTAATATTTGCATTAAAACTAGTTCTACTCGTATGCCTGTAGCAGAACTGACAACCTACGTATAAAGGCTATTACTAATCAGATGCTTATAGCAGAAGCTAGCAACCTACAACCTATGACTACTTAAGCCTTTATAAATAAATTACCTTTTGAAACCTAAACAAAAAAAACCAGTGTATCCTTTAGGTGGAACCCAATATCCAATACTATTAGCATTCGACAGTTGTGAAAAATGCCAGAAAGATTAGACAACTCGAAGAAGTCCTTACTCTCCCTAAGAGGTAATATCACTTCAATTTAGTCTTTTAATTCTATTCCACTTTTCATTCCTATTTAAAATACCAAAAAAAGATCAGTTGGCACACATCTCCCTTAGAAATGGCAAGTCAACCAAAACAGAAGGGGTTTAGGATTGGAACAATGTTTAAAGTTTTCAAAGAACACACACAGACACACACACATATATATATGCACAAGGTGATAAAGCAAGTACGAATCAGAGAGTCATGACTTTCAGCTCACCTGATTGCCCTTTCATGTTAAAGAGAGAGAGAACTTACTGGTGCACGTCAACATTCTTACACTGATAGCAGGTAATAATTGCTTCTTGAATACCAAAATCACCGCAAACTTCACAAATTTTTTTCTGCAAATTCATAAGAAAAGACAAGAAATTCAGAACCAACATTACCATATGAATAGAATGAAGAATAAGGAAACAAAATGTCATCAGTTACACAAAGGTAAATCATAATAAGAAAAATCATGTTTTCATTAGCTCACATGCTTATATATGTAATAAATCCACTTTTGCAACAGACATATATCCAATACATATTATCCTCGACATCTTCTTTTGAACAGAAAAGCGGGTTTTTTAGAGCAACAAACACAACCTGTTGTAGTTAAAGCATAAATCTTAATGCACAAAATAAATCTCTCCAGACTATTTGTCCATCCAAAGCAATATGATCATATAATCTTTATCTTTGCAGAAAAATGAAAAAGATAAAAACACAACCATAGTGCAATATGCATTGATGTTAAACTATTTTCAACCTAAAATTTTAACAAATCAGTAAGCTGACTTTGAAGTAAAGCAAACATCCTTAGTACTGAAAGAGCAACACAATATCCTAATATGGGGCAAGTATAGAGTAAAAAAATAAGGACTTGGGACAATTGAACTGCACACAAAATAATTAGGAAAAAACACCTAACAAACAACAATGTATTGATTACTATTGCCTAATGGAGATAAAATCGAAGTTATTAATAGTTATGGGACGGTGATATATATGTCTCTTAATGATATAGAAGATATTATTATAAATAAAACTTGTACAGAATTCAACCTTCTTATATAAGGAAACCATACTAGACAAACTTAATTTAGAGTTGAGAACTTTAGAAGTTAATATTGCCTATTCGAAGTATGTGCAATAAGTTGGTGCTAGTACAATTTATATTATTCATATTTGGGTTCACCTCATCACGAAAGTACTATTTCATATGTACTTACTTCTCTTTTGTCAAGTACTGCATCTCTTTTGTGATGCATGTATGGACTCTCAGGGCGGCACAGATCCTCACTAGGCACACTACTCATTCCATTGACTTGTGGTGAACCCTATTTATTATTGAGGCACTTTTGCTTATGAAGTAACATTTTCTAAGTATCGATTTTTATCCATCCTTTAAAAAGCTATTCATTAGAGTATTAATCTAAATTACTTTATACACCTCTTTATGCATTTTAATTAGCTAATACTCTATCAATTTGAACAATAAGGATATTTTACAATAAATTCAATTTGATGAAACGGTAATTATCAAAAAATAAATTATAATACACATTTTTACCAGATATTCTTTAATTTCAACTCAAAATTAGAAAAAGACATTTTAAAAATGCTACACAAAAGAAAGATAAGTTTTAGCA